>CAUYQG010132198.1:0-23146 GCA_963574415.1 Tarsius wallacei
ATAGGGGAAGCAATTAATGGCAGTAAATACCTGTCTGGGGATGGGGGGACACTTCTTACAAACAAGGGTGCCTGAATGAGACATATTTGTGTACCTAACCCTTAAATGTACCCCTCAATATCACAATAAAAAAAAAATGAAAAAAAAAAAAAGATGTCGGGTACAATTCAGGATTAGGTAAATAAGTGGTCATCATACAGGTAAAGCTTGGGCCTCCCTTTGGTCTCCACTTCACCTGGTTTAAGATCAGGTACCCTTATAGATGTTAGGTGCCCATCACCCCTTCCCCCCACCAGCAGTGTCCTGCTACTGCCAATCCCTTTCTTATAGTATTATGGTAAAAGTTCAGGGTCCGCTTTTGAGTGAGAACATGTGGTACTCAGTTCGTTGTTTCTGTGATAGATCACTAAGTATGATAGACTCTAAATTTGTCCTAGTTGATCTCCAGGTCTCTAGCCTTGTCCTTTGTTCATCTCCCAATCTACCCTGGAGGTTCAGCAGATCTTTCTAAAGGTCATATATATCTCCACTCCCCACTTTTAAAAGTCATGGTTTCCCATTCCTCAAGGATGAAGTCCAAGCTGTGGTCCTCTTGGCCTGGGCCCTGCCTGCCTCTAGCCTCCTATCAAGCTCCTCTCTCCCTTCCTCTTAGCAAGGAACTGTGCTCTGCCGTGTGTACTGCCTCCACTCCCCCAGGCTCTCTTGTCATGGGACTGTCGTGCATGCCATTCTCATGTCTGGAATGCTGTTTGCCTGGTTTTCACTTTTATCTTCAAATTTCATCTTCAATTTCAGATTTCATCATTTTATTTGAGATTATTTCCAGACTGCTTCCCTCACCCCAGTTACCCACATGGATCAGGTCCAGTGGGATTTTTCTGCTCCGCTGGTGCTATCATATCCTCACTTATAGGTCTTGTCAGCTATGTGCGGTAATGCTTGTATGTTGGTTCTCTTTACCATAAGCTCCTTGAGAACAGACACCTCTGTATCCCTGACTTAAAATAGTTTCTGGTGCATAGTAGGTAACTGGTATTTATTTGAATAATTTAATTGATTTATGCCTAATATCAATTTTCTTTTCCCACTTATCTGACTGTTTAAGTACATTTATGGAAATAAAGAAAATCCAAGGGAAAAGAGCCCATACCTTAAAAATGTCAGTGGAAAGGTAAGCTGATTTATTCCTTTTCTGTCTCAGATCTTGCCGGATGGAAACGGGATAAATGCCTCACATTTTCTCCTATCTGTATCTGCTATAAGTCACAAGTAGTGTTGGCTGGTGCAATCATATCACACTTTTTAAAACTTGGAATTGAAGTGGGTTTTTAATTTACTTTTCTTTTTTCAAGGACTTGTGCTTTGTTTAGGTGTTCATATAGTTTGGGAAATTTTATAGTCAGAACTTTTTTTTTCTAAAAAGTTCTCCCAGAAGAAAAATAAATGATAAAAGAAACAAAAATCCCAATGAATTATGACACATTTCAATTTCTTTTGCATGTCTATATACCTTTCCAGATTATTTTGACTTAACTGTAGCTAATTCTCATTTGAGAAATACATATCCATGAAGTTTATATAGTGTGTTTAGTTTAAATGTGATTTTATTATAATTATATTATCAAAAGCACATCTTTATGCAGAGAAGACTCTGCAGCTTATAATTATTCCATTATTAAAATGATAACATCATTTATTTTTTATATGAGTAATCTGTAGAGCAACATTTTGGAAATCAGTTAATGAGTTTATCATGCAGAAAGAGTCTTTCTGCCAACCTCTTGCCACCCTGAGTCTTTTTCTATTCGGAGGTAATATCTTTTTTCCTGCTCATTCTTAAAATTAAAGTATAAAGTTCATCCTTTTCAACATACAGCTCAGTGACTTTGGGCAGTCATACAGTGTTGATCCACCCCCACAATCAATATACAAGATAGTTCTGTCACCCCCCAAAATGTCCTCCTGATCCTTTGTAGTCAACTCTTCCCCCTATCATTAGTCCCTGGCAATCACTTGATACATTTTCTGTTCCTGTGTTTTTGCATTTTCTAAATAAAGTAGATAGCCTTTTGAGTCTGACTTCTTTCATTTGTCACATGCATCTGATATCCATCCATGTTGTTGCACAGACCAGTATATTTTTTCCTTTTTATTCATAAATAGTGTTTCAACTAACCAGTTGTTATTCAACTCAGCAGTTCAAGGACGTTTGGCATGTTTCCAGTCTGGGCCAACTGCAGGTAAAGCTGCTATAAACATTTACAAATAGATTTTTATGTAAACATAAACCTTGATTTTTGTCAAGTTAAATGCCTAGAGTAGACGTTATGGGTACTATGGTGTGTGTGTGTTTAACTTGCAAGAAACTTATAGGAAATTCAAAGTTCTCAGTGGCAAAACCAGAAACTTAGCATTCTATACCTATTGAAACTATTATTCAAGGAGGTGGAGAGAATAACAGCATTTGTAGACATGTAAGGCATTCTCGTTATATATTACTGCCAAATAAACTGCCCTGAAACTTAGTAACTTAAAACAAAACAATCATTTATTTTGTACACAAATTTGCAATTTTGGCAGGAGTGGTAAGGCATGTCTTTGCTTTTCTTATCTTCAGCTGGAGTGGTTCTACTGATGGCAGTGGGCTTCTTTTCCAGCCTGACTCACACTCCTGACTACAAGTTGATGTTGACTGGGAGTTCATCAGGGTTAAGGGTTCGTGGCTTCAGATGCTTTCTTTTTTAAAAAATCTTTTAAAAAATATTTTTATTTTAAAGATGTGGAGTACAATTCAGGGTTAGGTATACAAATGTTCATTATGCAGGTACCTTTGTTGATGAGGTGTGCCCCTCCCAACCCTGGCAGTTTCCCTCAGCTGCCACTCCCACCGCTTTCCCGGCAGTTTCCCACTATGCCAATCCCTTTCTCATAGTATTATGATAACTGTTCAAGGTCCGCTCATGAGTGAGAACATATGGTACTCTGTTCTTTGTTTCTGTGATAGATCACCAAGTATGATCGATTCTAAATCCATTCAAGTTGCTGTGAAGTCCATATGTTTGTCCTTCTTTATGGCTGTGTAATAGTCCATTGTGTATATGTATCACTTTTTTTTAATCCAGTCCAGCTTCAATGGGCAGCATGGTTGGTTCCATGTTTTTTCTATTGTGAATAGAGCTGAAACAAACATCCATGTGCAAGTATCTTTTTTGTAGAATGATCTGAGTTCCTCTGGATATATTCCCAATAGGAGGATTGCTGGGTGATATGGAAGGTTAATTTCTAGTTCTTTCAGAAATCACCACACTGTCTTCCAAAGAGGTTGCATTCGTTTGCATTCCCACCAGCTGGGTAGAAGTGTTCCTTTTTTTCCACATCCTCGCCAGCATCTGTTGTTGTTTGTTTTATTAATGATGGCCATTCCTACTGGAGTTAGGTGGTATCTCAGTGTGGTTTTGATTTGCATTTCTCTGATGATGAGTGAGGCTGAGCTCTTTTTCATGTTATCTGTTGGCTGCTCATATATCTTCTTTTGAGAAGTGTCTATTCATGTCTTTTGCCCACTTTTTAATGAAGCTGTTTGTTTTTTTCCTTTTGGCATGTTTGAGTTCCTTGTAGATTCTAGATGTTAGGCCTTTGGCGGACATACAGTTGGCAAACATTTTTTTCCATTTTTTGGGCTGTCTCCCTGCTCTCTTGATGATTTCTTTTGCTTTGCAGAAGCTTGTCAGATTGATGAGGTTTCATTTGTATATCTTATTTCTTATGGCATAGGCACTTAGGGTTTTGATCAGGAATTGGTTGCCAGTTCCAATTTCCATAAGGGTTTCTCCTGCATTTTCTAAGAGTCTTATAGTTTGAGGTTTTACATTTAGGTCTTTGATCCATTTAGAGTTTATTTTTGAGTATGATGATAGGCAGGAGTCCTGTTTCAATCTTCTGCATGTCATCAGCCAGTGTTCCCAGCACCATTTACTGAATAGGTTCTCCTCTCCCAAGTGGTTGCTGTTGGAGGCTTTGTCAAAGATGAGTTGGCTGAGGAATTGAGACTTTGCTTCCAGAATCTCTATCCTGTTCCATTGGTCTGTATTCCTGTTCTTGTACCAATACCAGGCTGTTTTGAATATTGTAGCCTTATAGTAAAGTTTGAAGTCTGATACCCTCCTGCTCTGATGTCTTGTGGGGGTTCTCTGTTTCTCTTGTGTTTGGCTGGTCATGCCTCTGGTGAGATGGGGAAAATTTTCTTGGATTACCTACTGGAAAACTTGCTCAAAGGTGTTCTCCATTTCCCTTTCTTCTTCTGGGATACCAGTCATGTGTAGGTTCAGCCTCTTGATATAATAACACATCTCTTGTATGCTTTGTTCTTTCTTTCTGAGTTTTCTTTCTATGTTTTTTACAGATCAGGTTAATTTCATGTTTTGATCTTCAAGTTCTGAAATTCTTTCTTCTGCTAGATTAATTCTGCTTTCCATGTTTCTCATCATGTTATTTATTTTTTGGATGAAATTTTTATTGCCAAAATCTCTATTACAAGTTCTTTCAGTGTTCCATCTTGCCTTTCTTGAGTGTTATTTACTCTTTCCATCCATTCCCTATTCCCTGTCATATTCTGGGGCCAGTCGTTGATGACTTTCATTGTTTGGGCTCTGAGGTCTGATTTTTCAGGAGTTTTCTCTTTGTTGCACTTGAAATTGCCTGTGGTCTTCTGTTGGTTTTTTCTCATTTGTGACAGATCTCTTGCTTTTCTCTTTAGTTCCAATATTCAGTGTCAGTGGGAGAGGCTTTTATTTCTGATGTTTGCTCAGCCCTCTATTCTTCCCTGATCCAGGCTCTGGATTTTTTCTGTTTTGAAACAGGACACTGATCTCTTTGGAGGTCTTCTTCTCCTTTTATGGCCACACACTTTGTCAGGGTCAGGATAGTGGGTCAGACACCTGAGACTCAGCACCTGTCAGGTCCCTCTGAAGTTTGTGCTTTCAGGATATTCCTTCTGGGTCACAATCAACCCCTGAGTAGTTGTTCTGTCAATCACAGAGATCAGGTCTGTTGCTTCATGGTGAGCAAGTCAGAGCACTTTCTGCTCCATTTTCAAGATGGTGGCGGGGTATCTCTTTCATCTTCTCCAGTGGGACTCTGTCTCTGGGCTTCCTTAGCAGCCCTTGCTGCCAGTGTCTGGCCAGGTGCTGCAGTGGTGAGGCAAAGCCTGGAAAAGGCGTTCTGTCATGCTGCAGTGGTGAGGCAGAGCCTCTAGCTGGTTGTCTCTCCTGCTTCTTTGCAGGAAAATTTTTGTCCATTTAAAAAAAATGGTGCTCAGCTTCTGCAACCTAGGAAGTCCTAGGGACCAAGCAGAGCAGCTGTAGCACCAGCTGCTTCACCAAGAAGGCCCTGGCCACTTGCTCATGAGCCCCCACTTAGTCAGTCTCTCCCAAAATTTTCTTCCCAGATATGGTTTTGTTGATTTAAAAAAAAATGGTGCTTGGCTTCTGTGTCTCAGGAACCACTAGGGTCCAAGCTGGGCAGCTGTGGTGCCGGCGGCTGCACTAGGAGAGCCCTGGCCACTAGCCCTCTAGCCCTCACTCATTCATCCACTCACACGCCAACTCACCAGCGTGTACACAAAATTTTCCATACACTCACTCACTCACACTGGGACTTGCATAGTCTGACTGGCTCAGCTGCCATCTTCCCAACATCTCCCAGATGCTTTCTACATGACTCTCTCCATGTGACCTGGGCTTCTTCAAAGCATAATAGCTGGATAGCTGGGTTCCATGGACAGGCATCCTAAGAGAGTGTGTCACATGGGAACTATATGCCTTTTATGATAAGCCTTGGGAGTCACAAAGTGTCATTTTCATCATTGCATAATTAATTGAGATAGATACAGAGGTCTGCCCAGGTTGAAGAGAAGACATGGCCTTTGTCTCTGTATGGGAAGTGCAAGGTTCTGGAAGAGCAAATCAGGTAGGAAATTTTGCTGTGACCCATTTGGAAAATAATTATCTGCCATATAAAGGCTCAAGAAGTTTACCACTCATCAAACCTCTCTGAAAGAATTTAAAAAGGACACATTCCAAGAAGAAAAAGAATAAATCTGGGAAGAAGTAGAGCGTAAGGCCTCATAACAAAGTGGTAAAAATGTATTGCTTAATGTAAATGAATGTTGAATTTTTTTAAGGTAGGAAAGTGGGACTAAAATCCCAAATTATAACAATATGGGAAGTGGTATAAGAGTAGAAAGAAGTAAAAACTTGTAAGGGTTCTCACTTTGTCTCATGAACTGATACGAATGCTTATTAACACCGCATGTTGTTACGTAATTGTTCATGAATATTTGGAACATGTGTAGGCTTTACAGCATCTCTTCACCTCCTTTTCACTTATCAACTTATGAAGGTCTACTTTTGCTCTTACCAAAACTGAATCATTTTTCAGTTCTTATCCTACTTGAATTAGTTTGTATTGACCCTCTGGTTTACGCTCTACTTTTTTTTTTTTTTTTTTGAGTTGGAGTGTTACTTTGTTGTCCAAGCTCACAGCATGCTCACGGTCACTGCAGCATTGACCTTCTGGGCTCTGGTGATCCTTCTACTTCAGCCTTCCAAGTCACTGGAACTACAGGCACATGGCACCATGCCCAACTAGTTTTTTTGATTTATTGTAGAGACGAGGTCTTACCAAGTTGCCCAGGTTGATCTCGAACCTCTGGGCTCAAGCAATCTTCTCACCTCAGCCTCCAAAAGTGCTGGAATTACAGACTTGAGCCACTGCACCTGGCCTTATTTTCTCCTTCTTAAAATTCTCTCTTCTTTTGTATTCAATAACAACACACTCCTATTTATTTTTTCTGTTTTCCTTCTTCTTAGACTCCTTTGCCAGCTCATCGTCATCTACCTGTCCTTTAAACATTAGATTTCCTCAGTCCCAGGTCCTAGAATTTCTTTACTTACCACCTTATTCTCTGTCCTTAGGCAATTTCATCCAAGTTCATCAGTTCACTCTCAACTATAGTACTTGCAGATGACTCACAAATTTGTATCTCCAGCCCAAACCACTCCTTTGGGCTTCAAACCTATTTGGCCTATTCATAGTATTTTCTTGGATTTTTGTCAAAGGCACTTCAAACTCAATATGTCCAGAACAGAATTCTGTTATTCTTATTGAACCTGTTTTCCCTCTCCTCTACCTCATTCCTGGCTCTCCTCCAGTGTTTCTTCCTCAGTGTAAATGACATTGCCACCCAACTGTTGCCCAAGTCAGAACCAAAGAGTTATCCTTGATATTTCTTTTTCTTTACCACCACATCCACTCAGTCAACAGTTTCTCTTTATCCCACAGTTTCTCTTTATCCCACCTCATATCCCACAGATCAACTCATATCAATCTGTGTCCATTTCTACCGCCATCTCTGTCTTCTTTGTTTCATGAATTTCTGCATGAGTGTCTTTTTCCTTATATCCACTTTTGTCTTCCCCATCTATTGTCCATGTTTTGGTCAGAATGATTTATTTTATCATTGTTATTATTTTGACTTTCTCCTAGGCTGGAGTACAGTAGCATAATCATGACTCACCACATCCTCAACTTCCTGGGCTCAGGCAACCCTGCCTCAGCCTACAGAGCAGCTGGGTCTACAGGCATGTGCCACCACACTAGGCTTATTTTTTGTAGAGATGAGGTCTCACCATGTTGCCCATGCTGTTCTTGAACTCCTGGGCCCAAGCACTCCTCTTGCCTTGGTCTCCCAAAGTGCTGGGATTACAATTGTGAATCACCATGCCCTGCCCAGAATGATTTATTAACATAAACCCTATCATGTCACTCTCTTCCTTAAAATCTGTTAGTATATGAAGCATCCCCTCCCAAAAACCTCTGGAATTTATTTATAAAAATTGTGTATTTATTCTTACATGTCTAAACTTTAGTCTCTTTCAAAGTACTCACTCCTTGATGCAATACACTTATCAAGACACTTTTTCTACTGCTCAAAACAGTTCTTGAACTTATCGATTCTGATGCCTTTTAGTCCTTCTGCCATTTTTTGTTTTACTTCTTTCACATAGGCAAAGCATTTCCCTTTGAGGACTTTTCTCATCCAAGGAAATAACAGTAAAAAATGTTGCTTGGGGTGAGTGTGGGTGAATAGGAAGAGTGGGGCATGAGGGTCATGCTGCTTTTGGTCAAAAACTGCTGAACACTCAGTATGGTGTGGACAGGTATGCTTGTAAATCACCCATCATGAAAACAGCAAATGTGTTGAAAGAATCTAAATTAAAAAAAAATTCACCGAAGCTGAACACAGCCTCTCATAAGAATGCTAGCCGATACACTGATGCCGGTGGGCTCCTAGAATACTCACCTAGTGGGAGAAACCTATACTATATGGGGCCCACCCTCTAAAGATGATTCTGGGTTTTTTTGGGTCCCCCCTCATAGTAGTCTAAATAACCAAATTCTTAGTGTAACCCATAAGGTCTATATAATATGGTCCCTTATCTCATCTGGTCTAATTTCTTGATTCCGTCTCTTATCTTCAGAAGTCCAGTCATAGCCACTTTGCATATGTGCTCTGAGTTTCCAGACTTACCTGAGTTTGAATCTTAGCTTTTCACTCAGTAGGTATGATCTTGGACAAGCTCTTGAACCTATGCAAGCTCTTGAACCTATGTGTGTGTATCAGTATTCTCATCTCTGAAATGGGGTTAGTAGTGTCAACTTTTTAGGGAGTTATTCACATTTTAAATGAGATGAAACATGTATAGTGACAGCATAGTACCTAAAATTTAATATGCCCTCAATAAATATCAGATTATTTCATTAAATGAACTGTCTTCCTTCTTGTCTTGAACTTTTCTTCTCTGCACAGGATACTCCACATCACTTCATCTGGTTCATACTGACTTATCCTTTTCTACCAAGAAGACCTGCCCTCTTACTTGGCTCAGGACATACTTAGTTCATGTGTTGTGTATATCATTTGACATCTAGGTCCACTCTTTTACTGCTGGGCTGCCACCTTTCCGTGTTCAGTTCCAAAGTAACTTTTTAGAGGAAAACTTTCCTGATTCCAGAAAAACAAATCACCTATTATTCATTCTTATAGCACATCGTATATTTCTTTTAGCGGTAGTTTCACAATTATAATTAAAATGGGTTATTATGTAATTAATTACTTTGATGTTTGTTCCTCCTATTAGGCTTCAAGTTCTCTGAGAACAAGGACCTGGGCTGTCTTTTCTCATCCCTGTGTCCCCAGCATTGTTAGAGCCATTGCTCTTGTTAGAGCCATTGCTCAAGCCATTGCCAAGTATTTGTAGAGTAAAGAAGAAACACTAAATAGGAATCTGATTTGGCCTTCCCTATGGTTTCCAACATTAAATAGTAAATCATCTCCCCTCACTGGACCTCAATTTCTTCATCTTATAAAATGAGAAAATTGGGCTTAATGTTCTCTAAAATTTCTTTGGACTCTATATTCCATGAGTCTAGGTACATCAAAGAATTTTTTTTTTACTATTTTTAAATATTTAGAATCATACACTTTGAGATAGATGTAGAATAAATTTAGATCTCCCCAGAATACTTTGTTGTATAGAATACTTCGTTGCTCAGTAAGAAGCCCTGATTGTTACCCCTTTTCTTATTATAAACTCTTAATGTGCAAATTGTGATGTTATCCCTTCTTTCTCAATATATCTGAGAAAAATGTATAGTCTATATGATTATATAATTACTGTTATACCATTAACAAGTTTAGGACTGAGATAATGGAAAAAAATACATGTTAAGATTATTAAAATAAACTTGTCTTTCTCCAGGAAGTTAGCTAATCAAACATTTTTGTTTGTTGTTGCTGTTGTCATTCAGAATAAAATAATTCTTGAGGAGACAGTCTCATGAAAAACCTAAAGCATTTTTTTAGCTTTATAATGAGATTAAGTCTAAATTAAGAACAGGAAATGAAATTCATAGCACCCAGTGGGAAATCTTGAAACCATTTTATAAGGCTTTTTCTTCTAATTTAGTTGGGTCTCTTATATGCCTGTGAGGTTGGGAAGATGTTTGTTTGCTTGCTTGCTTATTGTTTATGTTTAATAGTATGGAGAAATCTGCTGAACCTAACTGCCCTCTTTACAGCTCTTCCATGCACGCATAATAGTTGCTTAGAGCTAAAGCAGGACGACCTTGAAACTGAGACATAGCAACTCTGTCAACTTGGTGGCCTCTCAGAAGACTTCTCAGTGCTTTAGTTTGAAGGATCTTCTGAGGCCTTCAAGAAATTTTCTCAGTAACTCTGAGGAATGGTGGATCATGGTGCAGTGACCATTTATCTAACCTGAAGAACTGTAGGAATGAGGAACAGGGAGAATTGTAAGGAGGTAGTCTATACTGCTGATGAGAATGGAAATGTCCCCAAAGTGGCTTTCATACCAGTCTTGTTTCTTTAGTGCTGAGTTATTGTGAACATCCACAATGTGTTATTCTGTCATGGTCAGTAGCTCATATATCCCATCACACCCTCAAAACTTTGAAGTATCTATCTGTTTCTTGGCTTTACTGGAGGAAAGCCAATATGAAAAACTAAAGCAAAATTTATAGTTCTAGGAGAATTCTTGAGGAAAAACTGAGACATTGCCAAAAGAGATAGGACATATAGGCAAAGAAGAAAGATGAACAGGAAACCGGAAGTAAGTCAATAAGTCCAGAGGCAATCTCATTATAGACTCTAGAGTGAGAGGTATTTCATAAAGGAAGTGATGTGGAGGTGGAGAAACGAGAGAAATATAGAAAGCTTGAAGTGTGCAGAGAGCATACTTATGCCAAAACAGGCATCTTTGATGAGGACCTCCCCCCACCCATGAGTGTTTGGAGTAATTTGGTGTTAAAAGCTCTTTTCTAACTCTTTAAACTGTTAAAATTTTTCTAGTTGCACCTTTTAATATTACTTCCTCTTTTCTTGCTTTTTTCTATTATTTTTAGAAAATGAACATCTGTCTTTTACTTCTTTTAGCTATGAGGCAGTTCTTGCTGGTAGTAAATATATACTTAAAGTATTAAGATACTTTTTTGTAGCATTTGACCAATTTGTAAGGCAGTGCTTTCTAAATTTCAATGATAGACCCAGCTTTTCAGAAAACATGTTCCAAAGGAATTGATTTTTATCTGCAGTGTTCTCATCCTACAGACAGGATATTGACTACATTTGATAGAATGGAAGTGTAAAACCAGAATGAAGCATTGCAGTAACAAATTCAAGGGGAAGAGTTCATGATCAACAGAATCATTCAATGAATGGAAAGATCTGAGAACTAGAGAGTGCTGATAGAGAAGAAGGATGAAATAAAAGCATTAGTTTTCTGAAAGAGTCTTTTTCTTAGAGTTGCGTGATTTTGTTGACTAGCTTGTCCTTAGTATGCTCTCCATTCCTAGTTATTCATCAGCTCATGTGACAACCTTAAAACTCATAATAATTTGTAATTTATAATAATAGTATAATATAGTTTATAGTAACTGGCCTTAAGTCCCAACTTGTAGTATTAACCAATTACCATGGTATAAATACTCCCACTACAGCAGATTTCAGCTGAAAAACATGTCATCAATAGAGAATCACAAAACTTGTTCTTTATTTAGCACACACTGGATCCTTCCAAAGGGCATCATTGGATTAATCCTGGTGGACTTGAGCAGATAATTAGGCAAGACTGTGAGTGGTAGGGTGCATTTGGTATCTCTTTTGACCAGCACAGTGACTTGAGGAACAATGGTCTTCTTGACTTGTGGGCCATATAAAAACAGGCCTGTATCAGATTCACCTCATAGGCTCTAGTTTTCCAGCCACCACTCTAGACATTATGCCTATGAGACATCTCTAGTTGGAAATCTAATAGATACTGCAAATTTTGATCTCTCTCTATGCCCCAAATCTGCTGCATCCGTGGCCTATATTATATCGCTCAATGGCAGCTTTATCTTTTAAATTGTTCAGGCCAAAAACTTGCTGTCATTCTTAATAGCTCTATCTTTCATCTAAAGAAAAGCCTGTTTGTACTTTCTTCAAAATGTATCTGGAATCAAACAATGTAGTTGTTATTTTTACATCTATCTCTTTGCGTCAAGTGATAGTCATCTGCAACCAAAAGTATTATAACAGTGTCTAGTCTCCTTGCTTCCTTATAATCTATTTAACAGTCAATTATTTTTTTAGAACATACTGGGGGGACCAAAATAAAATTAGAATTGTTTTTTAGAGGATGGGCTCCTTGTAGTACAAGTCTTCCCCTACTAGGAACCCATCGGCATCAGTGTACAGCTAGTGTTGTCGTAAGAGCCTGTGTTTGGCTCCAGTGAATTTTTTTTGGAGATTCTTTCAACACATTTGCCCATTTCATGATGGGTGATTTATGAATTCACCTGCCCACACTGCGCTGAGTGTTCAGCAGTTTTTGAACAAAAGCGGCATTACCCTCATGTCCCACCCTCTCTACTGAGCTGACCTCACCTTGAGCAACTTTTTTTGTTTGTTTGTTTCCCTAGATGAAAAAAGTCCTCAAAAGGAAATGTTTTGCCAGTGTGAAAGTGGTGAAACAAAAAACCGGCAAAAGCACTAAAAGGCATCAAAATTGATGATTTTAAAAGTGTCTTGATAGGTGTATTGCATAAAACGGAGAGTACTTTGAAGGTGAATGAAGTTTAAACATGTAAGAATAAATGTACAATTTTTTAATAAATAAGTTCCAGGGTTTTGGGAGTCCCTCCTCATAAGGTAGGTCATGTTACTCTTCAGAATCAGAATTAGTTTCCCGTTTCACTTCAGAATAAAAACTGAAGTGCTTACAGTAGCCTTTAAAATTCTATGTAATCTGATCCCTATTACCTTTTTTACATCATATTTTATGCTATTTCTGTCCACTGAACACACCAAGGATTCTTGTATCTCTTGGCTGCTGGGATGTTTGTTTTTCAAGTACTTTTTGAGAAATCTATGTAGATAATTTTGTGCCTTCCTCAAGTCTTTGTTCACATGTCCTCTTCTTAGTAAAGACTTTTCTGACCACCCCAGTTAAACCCTTGAAATTTCCAACACCTCTTCTCCAGCTCTTTGTGTGTGTGTGTGTGTGTGTGTGTGTGTGTGTGTGTGTACTGTTTTTAGTTAACATGTAATATATGTTTTTGGCCCTGGATTCTTCTCTTCTGGATGTTAATATTTTAATTGTAAAGACAAACAGCGTTTATGGATTGAAAGATTTAGCACAGTAAAGATATCAGTTGTCCCAAAACTGGTCTATGGACTTAATGAAATTGCTATCAAAATCCTAGCAAGGTTTTTGGGACATAGACAAGCATATTCTAAAATTTCTATGCAAAGGCATAGGTTCTAGAATAACGTGAGGAGAGTCACTCTGTGTAATACTAAGACTTACTGTATTACTGTGGTAAGCAAAACAGTGTGGTCTGAGTGAAGGGATAGACACACAAGTCAATAGAATGGAGTAAAGAACCCAGAAATAGATCCACGCAGGCATAACCAACTAAGTTTTGACAAAGGTATAAAGTTCAATTGAATCTGATGAGGGATTGATATCCAGAATATACAAAGAACTCCCACAACTCACCAACAACAAAACAAAATACTTCTCCAAAGAAGACAGTAAAGGCCAAAAAGTACATGAAAAGATGCTCAACATTATAAATCATTTAGGAAATGCAAATATTGTAAAACCACAATGAGATACAACCTCATACTGCTTAGAATACCTAATATTAAAAGTTGGAAAATAAATATTAGTGAGATTGTGGCAAAATTGGAGCCCTTGTGCATTGCTTCTGGGAATGTAAAATGGTGCAGTCATTTATGGAAAATAGTTTATTGGTTCCTCAAAAAGTTAAACCTAGAAATATGAGCAGTTTCACTTCTTGGTATATACCCAAAATAATTGAAAGTAGAGACATGTATAGGCAAAAAAATGAACCTGACCTAAACCTCATTCATACCTTCTTCCAACAGAAAATAATAATAATAACAACAACAACAAAAAAGAAAACCCTCAAACAAACAAAACCCTCAAAGCATACTATAGATTTAAATACAAAATGTAAGATTACAAAACTCTTAGGAAAACATAGGAAGAAATCTTTGGGACCTAAGGATTAGTGAATAATTTTTAGACATGACACCAAAAACATGATTTGTAAATGAAAAGTAAATTAAGTTAGATTTGGTGAAACTTGAAAACTCTTGCTTTGGGAAAGATTCTATGAAGATGAAAAGACAAGCTACAAACTAGGAGAAAATATTTGCCAACCACATATCTTTCAAAGGATGTGTATGTGAAATCTACAAGAGTTCTTAAAATGTAATAGTTAAAAAAATTCATTTAGAAAATGAACAAAGCAAATGAAGAGACATTTCATTAAAGAGGAGATACAGATGTCAAATAAGTATATGAAAATATTTTCAACATCATTAGCCATTAGAATAATGCAAATTCAAACAGTGAGATTTCACTACATAGCTATCAGAACAGTTAAAATTAAAAAAAAATACTAACAACCTTAAATACTGTCAAGATGTAAAGAAATTGAATCACTCATACGTTGCTGGTTGGTATGTAAACTGGCATAGCCAATCTGAAAAAGAGTTTGGCAGTTTCTTTAAAAACAAAACATATTCAAATGTACACATGTGATAAAATTACATGAAACGATATCCACACACAAATGAGTGCAAATAAAAATGATGAAATTTAAATGGGGATTGTACCAATGGCTATGCTGGGTTTGATATTATGCTATAGTTATGTAAGGTTTTACCTTTGGGAGAAATTGGGTGAAGGGTACTGTACTATTGTTGCAGCTTCCTATAAGTCTATTATAATTTAAAATCCATTACTGATTTTAAAATACAGTTTTGCATCTAATTATCAAGTAAATATTTGCATGTTAATGTGAAGAAATGGAACATTGTAGCATCTGAGAACTCCTAGATTTGCCTTTCTCATTCCAACTCCCCCTATTCTTGTTTAAGCAACAGATATACTGACTTCTATGTTAGCTACTTTGTATTTTTTAATAATTTTACCACCTGAGTATGCCCCCAAGGGCTGTGGCATACTTTTTGAATTTATATAAACGAAGTGGTACTGATCATATTCTTTTGTGTTTAACCTCTTTCATGCAACATTGTTGTTGTAAAATATATATTTGTTCTAGAAAACATTCATTTTTGTTGCTATTTAATAGTCCATTGTATGTACACACCAGTGTGTTTATCTATTATATTGTTCGACTTTTGAGTTATTTAATGATTAGACTATTATAAACAGTACTGCTATGACCCTTCCGGTATATGTTTCTTGTATACTTGTGCACATGTTTCTGTTGGATTTTACCTACGAATGGAATTTCTGGCTTGTAAAGGTAGGCATGTCTTCAAATTTATGAAAAAATGCCTGTTTTTCAAAATGATTCTAATTGTCTATTTTAATAGCACTAATGCCTTTTGACATATATTTATTTATCATGTTTATTATATGTCTTCCATCACTAAAATATAAGCTCCAGAGATCATGCATATTTTTTTCTACACTTTATCCCCAGCATCTAGTACAGACCCTAGGACATAGTAGGCAATTATTTGTTGAATGAATAAATTCCATCAGTGGATACTGTATCCAAAAGATGGCATCCCTTTCGGTGATTAACGCTCCTTTCAAGTAAATAAAGTTAGAACAGAGGTCTGATATATTGTTTTGGAACCCCTTGGGACCAGATGTGTTTTGGAATTCAGAGTTTTTAAATTTTTCATGTTTTGAAAAGATAATACAGTCCCTACAGAAGTGTATAGCCCAAAACCGTAAGTATGATCTCTGGGAGCATCATATAATCAAACATATTACTGTCCCTGCACTGAATACTAAATGGGATAAGCACAGACTCTAAATAGCCTTATATCAGTTAAGATGATTGTTTAATTAGTAGAATTTTAAAGTTTCTGCCTGTCATATCACCAGCGAAGATTGTGATGCTAAAACTTATATGTTGGGACTTATAATAATGGTTTACCTCTCATTACCACACTATGAGGTGACAGGCAAGGTAAGTATTATTATACCCGTTTCACAGATCATATCATTGAGGTACCAGAAAATGAGGATCTTATCCCAGGTTTACTAAACAGCAGAACAAAGATACAAACCTTGTCTTTTGATTCTGTCCAATACTTTTTCAACTGTGCCACAGCTGCTTCTTATTGATGAAAGTGGCAATTTTTTATGATTTGTAAATTAGCATTCCCAGAGGGGAAAAAGCTCCTCCATAATGAAGCTGTCATAAATCATGCACTGTTGTCCTGAGATTTGGAACAAAGCTTATGGCAGTGTTCCCACCGAGGAACATGTATGCACTAGACTGTCCAAGGTCAGAATTCATTTGTCTGCTGCAGAGAAAGTGCTGAGCCTCCCCACACTGTGAAGTTGGCCTTCAGTCTTGCCGGTTTCCCCTTCCTGTGTTGTCTATCCTTTGTTGAGAACTTTTTTCCTGTATCCGCTCCATGGTGCTTCCCATTATACCTCGGTCTGCTGTCCTCTCTCAAAACAAAGGAGGATCTGAAATCAACCGTTTGGATTTATAAATTCAATAGCAAATTTTGCTGGGAGCAATTTTCAGGCAAAGTATTACCTAACAAGGCATTTACACTGTGTAGGTTGAATGAGTGAATATATCATATAATCTCCTAATGCATTATATGTACTGTTTTTCAACTATCTCCTCCTGTAGAAGGTAAGCTGCATGAGTGTAAGGCTTTATATTTGTTCTGTTCTCTGATGCTTCTCAGCACTTATGGCAGGACCCTGCACACACTCTGCGCTTGCCAAATGTTTGGTTACTAAACAAATTATTATATAAGCTTTTTATCTTTAAGAGGTATATGACTTTCAGCTCTGTTTACAAAACCAGTTTAGACAGAAGGAAGCAGAAGGGAGATTTTTGAGGGTAATAGGTGGCTTTGGACATGCCCTATGAGAGCATTTATCATAGATTATTATAATTATTTTTAATGTAATCTTTTATAAAGGTTTTACTCACTTTATGAGCACAAGAAATTCATCTATACCTAGCACATAGTAGGCATTCAAAAATATTGACTGACCTCCTCAGGATAGAGTAGCCCCATTCCTCCCAGGTCCTTCCCCTTACAGCTAAAATTCACTGTATATAACATAAGCAAATAAGCACGAGAAGACTCTGCGGAGTGAAAGGAAACAGCCTGCAGAATGGGAATGGTAGAGTGATGTCCTGGTGGTTCCCTGGGTTGCTTTGTTGCCTGCCTTGTACCTGAACAAGGAACTGGAGAAATCTCCCATCTGTTAATCAGTAACCGTCATAAAAAGCTCCAAGAACAGCCTGTTGCCTTTAGGCAAAGGACTGGGCAAAGTGTGGACTACCAACAAACAATATTTTGGCAATACCTGTCCTATTCCAACCACACTATTACCTGCCCTTCCATATGGTTCCAGTGAGGCAGAGTGAAAAGGTAATTTTCTACCACACCTCTGCTCTACCAAAACATTCAGGCGCTCAGATTCCCCCACAGGTGGTGTTGGCAGGACTGAGCATGTAGGGGCCGATCCATCCCCTGCCCTCCCCTGACACCCCCTCTGCACCCCAGTGTCAACAGGTCTAGCCTGGAGCTAAGCCTCCACCGCCACTCAGCAGCAGAGACTTAAGGAGGTTGAGATAAGTTTTGCTAGCTGCCCCCCACACCTCGTTTTCAGCTGAACTCAGCAGGGAAGTAAGCTTCTGCCCCAACCTGCAGCTTCAAAGCAGAGTGAGTCAACCTCCTCTCTCTTTTCCTGTGGATGTGGGACCCATAAAGAAGCTGAGCTTCACCCCTACTCCTAGCTGGAAGGTAGTGTGGTTGGAGGGGATTCAGTGCCTCCTTTTGCCAGGGTAGTGTAGGAGGAGTCCAGTACGTACATACCCACCTGTCCCTTGTGCTCTGCATCAAGGATGGGTGTGTCTGTTAAAAAGAGAAGACTACATAGGATGAAAAGGCTTGTTATATAATGTTCAGACTATCTAGGATACAGTTGAAGATTACTTAGCATACTTTGAACCAGCAAAATCACAACTTGAATGAGAAAAGGCAACCAACTGGCACTAATTTAGAGATAAATATGATACTGGCATTGTCTGAGAAAGATTTTTAAATAGCCAGTCATAATGGTGCTGCAATCAGTAATGATGAATTTTGTTGAAATAAGTGAAAAAAGTAGAAAATTTCAGCAAGGAAGTAAAAGTAATAAAATAAAAATGGAAAGCAGAGAACCAAAAAAAAAGAAATGACAATAACCGAAGTAAAAAACTCGCTGCATAGGCTCAGTAGTAGAGTAGAGGTAGAAGAGGATTGAATCAGTGAACCTGAGGGCGCTCAAGAATCGAACCAGTCTGAACAATGGGAAAAAAAATAGATCGGGGGAATAAAAAAAGAACAGACCAATAGGGAGCTGTGGGGCAATATCAAGAGCTAATGTCAAAATCCATTGGGGGTTGAGAAAGGGGACTGGTCTTAAAAGTTTTGAAGAAATAATGTTTGAAAGCATTCCAGATTTGGTGAAAAACTTAAACATAGAAATTCAAGGAGTTGGGTGAACTCCAAATAGAATAAATGCAAAGAAATTCAATTAAGATACATCATAACTGAACTTATGAACATTAAGTAAAAATAAATTAAAAATTGAAATAAGTCAGAAATGACATATTACTTATAAGGGAACATGAGGATGACAGCAGTTATCTAAAACGCTAGAGCCTAGAAGGAAGTGGCACCACATTTTTCAAGTACCGAAAGAAAACTGTTCAAAGCAAATTTTATACCTGGCAAAAACATCCTTCAAAAATGAAGTGAAAATCAAGTCATTCTCAGGCAACAGAAAACTTAGAAAATTTCTTGCTAACAAATGTATCCTGAAAGAATAATAGCCAAAGAAAATTTTCTAAACAGAAATAATGTAACAAAATAAAGCTTGGAATTTCAGAAAAGAAAGACCATTGGAATGTGTAAAAATAGGGGTGAATATAATAGACTGTCCTACTTCTTTTGAGGTTCATATATGATGGTTGATGGAAAAATGATAAGTCCATCTATATGATACTCAGTGTATACAGATGAAATATATAAAACCATTACATTTTAAAAGTGGAGAAGGTAAAGGAACTTACATGGAATTAAAATTTCTATGCTTCATTCAGAATGGTAAGTCACATTTATTTTGTAATACCTATTTCAACTACTAAGGAAACAATATTGAGACACAGAAAAACCACTAGAAATAAATCACTATGGATTTAAAAAATATATATATATATATTTAAATAACACATAGGAAGGTACGAAAAGAGAAACTAGCAGGAATCAGAGGAAATAAACAGAAAACAAATTTTTAATGACAGAACTAACTCATACACATCAATAATTATGTTAAATGTAAATGATCAAATATACCAATTAAAATACATAGATTTATAATGTGAATAATAAAAACATGACCTAAAATATATTGTCTACAAGAAACTCACTTAAAAATGCAGTGACAAGTGTGCTGAAAGCAAAAGAATAAAAGATGGCATATAAGGAAAACATTAATTTTTTTGAAAAGCAGGAGTGTTTGTATTAACATCAGACAGAGCACAGATGTATTAGGTTCCCAGGGCTGCAGTAAGGAAGTATAGTCATACACTGTATAATGGTGCATACTGCCATAACTCATGTGTACATTGCCTCTGGGAAATGTAAAATGCCATAGTCTCCGTGGAAAACCGTCTGACAGTTTTTCATAAATCTAAATATACAAATACTATATACTGTTTTATAAAATTTAAAGATTGGTTAGATGGCAGGATAGAGCACACTGACCCTGGGATAAAAGGCAGAACTCTTTGTGACTTGTAGCTCTAAAAGAGAAGGCCAGGCCACCAGCAGGGTCACACAGGAGGTTGCAACCAAGAACAGAGTGATAGATAGCAAATGAGAACTGTAGGGGTCAGCTTATGCATGGCAAGATGTTGGCTAGTTTTCTTGGGCTCCCTGTGGATTGGATAATTTGAATAATTTCAGTACGACCCAGGACATAGAGGCTGTCTCTGCTTGCCTGATGTCTGACCATGGAGCAAAAGGGTAGGTGGATCATGGCCCTGCAGTGTGAGAGCATAATACGGAAGCGCTGGGGTGTGGACTTGATCGGCTACTCAAGAAAGGGGATCTGACTGGCCTCCAGTCAGTGCCTCCAAACAGGGTTAAGATAGCATTAAAACACACACAAAATAACAAATAACACCTGTCGCACGTGGGCATTTTTTTCCCCAGAGAAATGAAAAATTATGTTCACACAAAAATTTATATACAAATGTTCATAGCATTTGTATTTATAATAACCCAAAACTGAAAACAACCCCAATGTCCCTCAACTGCTAAAGATAATCAAACTGTGGTACATCCATAATTTGGAATACTGCTCAACAATAAAAACGAATGAACTATTGATGCACACAGCAACTTGGATGGATCTCCAAAGAATTATGCTGATTAAAAGATTCAATTCCAAGAGCTCACATATGCTACGATCCCATTTATATAACATTATTGAAATGACAAAACTATCAGAGTGGAGAACAGATTAGGGGTTGCTAGGGGTCTGCAAAGGGTATAGAGGTGGTTGCAATACTCAAAACTAACACAAGCGTTCCTTGTAGTGAGGGAAATACTGTGTATCATGATTGTGTTAATATCATATCCTGGCTGTGATGTTTCATTATAGTTTGGCAAGCTGTTACTGAAGGGTGCAGGGAACAGTCAGAGCCCCCCCCCCCAAAATGGCGCTGAACACTAGGGCCACATGGAAACAACAAAGGCCCTAAGTTCCAGCTTCCCGCTGTACGATTTCCCGTACGCGCAAAGTTCAAACCTGCTAGCCAACAATCTCCTCCTATGACAAATCAGCTCTATAGTACCCTCCAATAGTAATTAACACACCTTTGGCCCACCCTATTTCCACTATACTCTACCCAATAGAATGCTAGCACAACCTCTTCCTGCCCTCGCTAAACTAATAAATACAGCCCCTCCCTGCATAACTCTCTCTCTCTCCCCCCCCACCTCTCTAGCTCTGTAGCCGCCACTTTAATAAATCTCTTCGTCCCCAACGGGTGTGGAGTTGTTACTAGCGCCCAAATACTTTCGATACCTAGTTAGTGAGGCAGCATGATGCTTGTTACAGTTATATTCTGGCTTAATAAATTATAGAAAAGGTGCTAATTAGGAGGTGTAAGCAGGAAGTGAGAAAGAGGTAAAATTTGTCAGCTAATAATATATCTTTAGAGAAGGAAAGGTAGGGCGACATGAATTATAATCCAGAGTCATACGTGGCAGGGAGAGACACCCGAAGGGACCAAATGCAGGAAGTAGGGCAGGTAAATAAGTGGCTTGAGATCTTGGCCAAGAATCTTATCATCAAAGCAGAAAGCAACAAGCAACTGTTCAAAAGTCCAGAAGTAACTAATATTCAGTAAGTACCTTAGAGGCTGTACTGATATTGTTATGGTCCTAGGAACATTCGGTTGCTCTCACTTGATACAGATAAATCAAAGGGGCAGGGAACTAGTAGAAAGAAGTTTATTTCTGAATTCAACTCCAGGGAGCAGAGCTGGACTCGAGGTCTTTCTAAAATGGCTCTGCCCACCCTTCAGACCTTGCAGTCCACTTTTATAGTCCAGAGTCAGTACCTATACATTATCCACGTGACTAGCAGAGCATTATATAGATCTTAAGTTACAGCCACATTTTACATTTATATAGTGACATTTAGAGTAAAGAAAGTTTACAAGGTCTAAGACATCATGAATTGCAAAAGTTTTACAAATCACAAGATTTACGATTACATTGATACTATATTTCTCAAACTTATGACAGTTAAGAAAGGGAGTAAATAGAAACTTACATCTTTGGATGTAGTCTCAGGGAAGTCAAGGATCCCCTGAAGCTACTTACTGGGAGTGCATAGAAGACAAGCGAACTCTCAGTAATGTGTTCAGGAATGTGTAGGAACGCTTGAACCCTTGCCACGCCCTTCTCTAGGGGCTGTGGCAATATGGATGGACATTGCAGGTCTCTGTATCAATGTGATGATGAAAGACGATGAAAATGAGTGCCAGAGGTGTCTGGGGCTTTATCCTCTCTGCCACCCTCCATCTTTGAGAAATTAAATCAGATGAGAGCGAACTGCACTATCCAATTGGCAACTTTGGGATGCCATGGTATTCCTTTGGGTCTTTGATTGGCCCAAGCCAGGCCAATGAATCCTTCTTCCAGAGGGAGAAAAAACAAAAGGGGAATTCTAAATTTTTCTATGAAGCTGTGAATTATAAAACTTGGGAGTTGCCGTCACCATGGCTCCTTCCTCATGGGAGAGAAAATAAAGCTATCACAGAGAAACAGACACGAAACTGAAGCCCCATTCAGGACTCTGAGGCTCCCGTACGTCCTTGTCATTGTCCTTCCCAGGGCTGTGCAACTCATCTTGGTGTGACTTAGGCTGAATTTGTCACCAAAGCAGCACGCTGTGAGAATCAAGGTGCTTAATTAATACGCAGAGCATTATTTCCTAAATGGAATCTGGGCTCCCTGCCTTCCTTCCCGGGACCTACCTGACTCAGAAGAGAAAGTGCTACATTTAACCAAATGTAAGAAAGAGCATCAGTTGTAGTTTTAGGGTGATTAGAGAGGAGAAGGGTATTCTTTCAGTGGGAAGGATGACGGACACTCCATAAGGGAATACAGAGAGTTACTGATTGAAAAACAGGTGGGGCTGGGCTCGGTGGCTCAGCCTGTAATTCCGCGCCTTTGGGAGGCTAAGGTGAGTGGATTGCCTGAGCCCGCGGGTTCAAGACCCACCTGGGCAAGCAAGACCTCATCTCTACAATAAATCAAAAAATTAGCCAGGCGTGGTAGCGCGCGCCTGTAGTTCCAGCTACTTGGAAGGCTGAGGCGGAAGGATCACCGGAGCCCAGCAGGTCGAGGCTGTGGTGGCTGGGAGCGGCCACTGCACTCCAGTCTGGGCGACAGAGGGAGACTCCAACTCAAAAA
>CAUYQG010132202.1:0-11291 GCA_963574415.1 Tarsius wallacei
GAGTTCCTTGTAGATCCTAGATGTTAGGCCTTTGTCAGATATACAGTTGGCAAATATTTTTTCCCATTCTGTGGGCTGTCTCCCTGCTCTCTTGATGGTTTCTTTTGCTTTGCAGAAGCTTTTCAGTTTGATGAGGTCCCGCTTGTCTATCTTACTTCTTAAGGTATTAGCCTTTAGGGTTCTGAATAGGAATTGGTTTCCAGTTCCAATTTCCATAAGGGTGTCTCCTGCATTTTCTAAGATTCTTATAGTTTGAGGTTTTGCGTTTAGGTCTTTGATCCATATAGAGTTAATTTTTGTGTATGGGGATAGGCAGGGGTCCCTTCTTGCTTGTAGTGCTTCTGCTGATAGGTCTGCTGCTATTCTGATTGATTTTCCCTGGTAGGTAGTCTTTCTCTCTTGTGGCCCTTAGGATTTTTTTCCTTTGTGTCTATTTTGTTTAGGCAAATTACTATGTGTCTAGGGCTTGATCTTCTCATTTGATGTCTTGTTGGGGTTCTCTGTATCTCTTGTGCTTGGCTTGTCACATCTCTGGTGTGATGGGGAAAGTTTTCTTGGATTGCTTCCTGGAATACTTGCTCCAAGTTGTTCTCCATTTCCCTTTCTTCTTCTGGGATACCAATCAGGCATAGGTTCGGCCTCTTGATATAACATTGCACATCTCTTGTAGGTTTTGGTCTTTCTTTCTAAGTCTTCTGTTTTTTACAGATCAGGTTAACTCCATGTTCTGGTCTTCGAGTGCTGAGATTCTTTCTTTAGCTAGATTAATTTTGCTTTCCATGCTTGTCATCTTGTTATTTATTTCCTGGACGAAATGTTTTATTGCCAAATCTCTGTTACAGGTTCTTTCAGTGTTGCATCTTGTCTTTCTTGAGTCTTATTCACTCTTTCCAACCATTCCCTGATCCCTGTTGTTTTCTGGGGCCAGTTGTTGGTGACTTCCATTGTTTGGGCACCAAGGTCTGATCTTTCAGGAGTTTTGCCTTTGGTAGACTTGGAATTGCCTGAGGTCTTACTTTAACTTTTCCTAATTTGTGACAGATCTCTTGTTTTTTTCTTTAGTTCTGTTATTCAGTGTCAGTGGGAGAGCTTTCCCTTCTGATGTTTGCTCCATCCTCTATTCTTCCCTTATTTGGACTCTGGATTTGTTCTATTTTGAAATAGGATGGTGGATGGGAAGCTTTGCTGTCTCTTGTAGTTTTCAAAATTTGAATAATGTGGGGTATGGGGCGCTAGGTATCCGATACTACTTGCAAATTAAAATATTCACTTATTGTGGCATGTGTTCCCTGAGACCCACTCCCCACTACCACTCTATATGATGATGCAAAGCAGAAACCAATGCAAAAGCAATTGAACACATACACACACTCCAAAACAAACTGGAATAACAACAAAGTGAAGCAATACAATCAGCTACTAAAAGACCCCAAGAAAACTAAACACACATACGCACATGCCTAGCCAAAGTGAATAGAGAAGAAAATCAGAAAGACTGAAGGAAAAAAAAAGAGATTCAGTCAAATGCTCACATATCTATTGACATACCCCTTAAACTATATATAAAAAAACAATGTTTAAAAAAAAAGAATGTAAAAAAGACCCAGAAGAACAAAAGAACAAAAACCAATGACCACAACAAAATTGAAAGATGAACATTCAATCATTCACATACACACATAAACAGAAAATGACAAATAAAAGAAGAGAGACACAGAAAACAAAAGAAAAATAAATTTAAAAAAATTGGGGGGGATACAGATCAAACCTTCACATATACATTCATGAACAAAGGAAAAATATTTTAACACTAGATGAAATAGCAAGCAAACAGTCAAAAATTTTTTTTAATTAAAAAATAATTGAAAAATTGAAAAACAAAAGCAAAAATAAACAAACAAACAAAACCTGCCCTCTTGTGACAGGCGCTGTAATTGTTCCTCTAATCTGGTCTCTCCTGTAGAGCCTCCTCTTCCACTCTCTTGTCAGGGAAAGAGGAGGGACAATGGAGGTGGGTGGGGCTGAAGGCCTCCCCTCCCACTCTCCCCTGACCATTCAGGGAGATCTCTGGTGGGGAGGTACGGGACTGTCTCTTCCCCAGGTATGTACTCTCACTGGGGTGCCGTAGCCAGGCCTGTCCTGGAATGGAGCTCTCCTATTGTGACTGATGTCCAGGCTTTGCCTGAGTTTTTCCCTCTCAGTCGTGGCCCAACTGTGGGGGTCTGACGTTCAGAGAATTGCTGGGGAGGAGGGGGTTGGGGTCAGCCCCAGATTCACCTCTGATCTCTTTGGAGTTCTTCCTCCTCCTTTCTGGACACACCCTTTGTCCCACAGCTGGATCAGGGTAGGGGGTGGGGCGCCTGGAACTCAGCACTGGTCAGGTCCCTCTGAAGTTTCTGCTTTCAGGATGTTCCCTCTGTGTCACAATCAATCCCTGAATAGTTGATCCACCAGTCACAGAGCTCGGGTCTGTTGGTCCGTGATGAGCAAGTCAGAGCACTTTCCTGCCCTGCCTTCAATATGGTGGTGGGGTGCCTCTCTTTTCCTCTTCTGTTGGAACCTTGCCTCTGGACTCCATCCACAGCCCCTTCCAGTGCCCTGCCAGATGCTGAAGTGATGAGGCAAAGCCAGGAGAAGTCTCTCTCCTGCTTCAGTGGTGAGGGAGCACCTGGGGCAATAGTGTCTCTTCTGCTTTTCCAAAGGAAAACTTCTGTCTGTTTTAAAAAAATCAATGGTGCTCCACTTCTGCAACCCAGGAAGAGTCAGAGACGAAATAATAGAGAAGCTGTAGCACCTGCTATTGCACCAGGGGCCTGGCCACCCGCTCACGAGCCCCACTCACGAGTCTCTCCCAGAGTTTTCTTGTCAGAGAGGTTTTGTTGATAAAAAAAAAAGAAAAGAAAGAGAAATGGTGCCTGCTTCTGCATCCAGGAATCTCTAGGGTCCAACCCCAGACGCTGTGGCACCAGCCGCTGTACCAGGAGAGCCCTTGCTGCTAGCTCCCTAAGCCCTCACTCAGTCAGCCACTCACACGCCCACTCGCTCACCAGCACATACACAAAATTTTCCATACACTCACTCACTCACACAAGGACTCACATAGTCCGACTGGCTCAGCCACCATCTTCCCTGCCTCTCTCTCTCAATTCTTTCTTGGGAAGTAACTCACACTTTAACAGAAAAACTCAGCAAATAAAATGAGTATATTTTATCTACTTGATTAAGTTCCTAAAAATGTTTCTAGATTCCTTTGGAAGGGGGAGGAGAATGGTTCCCAGTGAAAACCATTGAATTATATTAATAAATAATAAGGACAGATAACTCAGAATAGCCAAAATAATCTTGAAAAAAAATTGGAGGACTCACAATATCTTATTTGAAAACTTACTTGCTTGGTGTGGTGGCTCATGCCTGCAATTCCAGCACTTTGGGAGACCAAGGGAGGATAACTGCTTGAGCCCAGGAGTTTGAGACCTACCTGGGCAACACAGTGAGACTTCATCTCTACAAAAAATAAAAAACTTAGCCAGGTGTGGTGGCATGCACCCGTAGTCTTGGTTACTCAAGAGGCTGGGGTGGAAGGATTGCCTGAGCCCAGGAGGTAGAGGCTGCAGTGAGTGATCATGCTTGTGTGACAGAGTGAGACTCCGATGCAACAGCGCCAACAAAAAATAAAACAAAGAAAGAAAGAAAGAGAGACAGAAAGACAGCAAGAAAGCTAGCGTACTACATAGTGGGCGCAATTTATGTTGCTTCAGTGATGGATGTACTGAAGGCCCTGACTTCACCACAATTCAATATGTCAATGTAGCAAAATTGCACTTGTAATTTATGCACATAACTTACTACAAAAGCTACAGTAATCAAAAAAGTGTGAAACTGGAGTTTGAAACCAGCCTGGGCAACATAGCAATACATTCTCTCTACAAAAACAACAACAACAAAAATTAGCTGGGCATGGCGATATGTGCCTGTAGTCCTGGCTACCTGAGAGCCTATGGTGGAAGGATTTGCTGAACCCAGGAAGTTGAGGCTTGGTGAGCCATGATCATGCCACTGCACTCCAGCCTGAGCAAGAGTGAGACTCTGATTCAAAAAAACCAAACCAAATCAGACCAAACAAAAGAGTGCAGAACTTGCATACGGATACACATATGCCATGCGTTAGAATTGGGAGTCTGGAAGTAAACCCTCACATTTACAGCCAATTGGCCTTTGACAAGGATGCTATGATGGGGTTTTAGATGTTAGCTTGAATGGATTAAGGAATACTTAATGAGTACCACATGTTCTCACTCATAAGCCAACCCTGAACAATTATCATAATACTATAAGAAAGGGATTGGCAGCAGTGGGAAAATCCCAGGGGATGAGGGGCGCACTTCATCAATAAGGGTACCTGATCTCAAACCAGGTAACTTGGGAACCAAAGTGAGGCCCAAACTTTACCTGTCCACTGACCATTTGTATACCTAACCCTGAATCATATCCCAACAGGGGGAGAAGATAGGGACAATGGATTTCTAACTGGGAGAAAGCTGTGATGCTTTCCACACCCACCACTTTGCTCTTAGTCAGACAGCAATGAGGAAGTACAGCTCCTTAAAACCATGAGTCCTGCAAAGTCTTTCTCTAATTCATTCCCTGCCCAAGTGATGTGTACCTAGGTGAGTCAGGTTCTCATGAACATTCTTCTCCCATTTCTGCCTTATCCATCCTTATCACTCAGTGCTGGGTGTCCTGGTCTGGCCCCAGCTTCCAGGTTGTCAGCATTAATTTAGGAAAACAAAGCCAGGAGGGGAAGACTGTGAAGGAAGTCACATGCAAACAGGCATTGAAAGAGACAGGTGGGGTTAACATTGCTCAAAGACCATAAACACTGGGTGTGTTTTATGGCTGTTTCTGGATTTGAAATCTTCTCCCCTTTGTGAGTATTCCTGGGGCTCACCCTCCGCCTGCTTCATTCTCATTACACATTCTGTCCCTAGTGTACCCCTTTTATGGCCAGAGAAAGGCTGCACAAATAGTTGACAATTCAGTAAAAATAACTTTTATGAGGACTGGGGACCTGGTCCTGCTTTTTCCCAAAAGAGACTGAGGATCATAAAAGCCAACTTTTATGAAGGGATTTACTGCTGTGTGGTGTTAGGGAACAGGTGCATAAGTGAAGGGCAAGACAGAAAACACAATGCTGGATGTTTGTCAGATTCTGAAAGAGGGGGTGGGGGAGAGGGCGAATATTATTCTGGAAGGTGGATGTCATTCAGGAGACCTCAGAAATCTTGGGGCATCCTCTGCCAAGATGGGAGGGGGATGAAGTTAAATTATGAAGTTTGGTGACCTCGAGTATTTTACTTCTCTACCCCAGTTTTTTTAAATCTGGAAAAGTGGGGATGATAACACTCATAGGAATTTGTGAGGGCTATGGCTACATGGAAAGCTCTTAGGATAGTGCCTGGCACACAGTGAGTGCTGAGTCAGTGTGAGCTGTTATCACTATGGGACTAGGCAAAACTGCCGCACTCGTCTTAGGGTGGGGAGTTGTTATCTAGCCAGAGCCCTGAAAGACCAGCTGGAGATGAAGATGGGTAACGGGGAGGCTGAACTTCCAGGATGGAAGGACTGGGAGCAGTAACTCATGTACAACCTTCTGTGAAAATACCTTCACCCAATGGTAGGAATATCCAGAGTGGGTGCGAATTCTGTCACAGTTATTGTCTCCTGGGAGTCTAGGAATGTGTCCTTAAGTCACATGGTTTTGCTGAAAGCCAAGCCTAGAAACAGGTTTCAGGAGTGCCTTGCAAGTAGCATTCATCTCATCAAAGGAAAAGCGCTCATCTTGTTAAAGGAAAGTGTTCTTCTCAAGGAATCCTCTCTTGAGGCCCAAGTCATTGTTTTTGTCTTGGTGCTATCCTTATTTATGAGGTGTAAAGAGAAAGAGTGAAAATTAATAAAATAAGAGGATGCATATCTAAATTAACAAGGCAGAATGTATAAATTAAGAGGGAACACATATAAATTTTATGTGAACATAAAGCAAACTTCATGTTTTAAACGGACCTCTCCATATTTGTAATGTGGGCTGTCTCTAGAGACAGCACAGACTCCATCACAAGAACATTCAAACAGAATCACAAAAGAATGGGCATATGGCTTCTGTGCTAAATGGTAGGTGAGACTGAGTAAGTCACTGAAGAGAAAGGAGATGCCAAGGTAGGCAAGGACAAGAGGAAATGGGATGGTGCAAGGAGAGGAGTGAAAGGAATGTTTACTGAGGGCTTATCAGGACCAAGCACTGTGTCTAATACCTGACACATCTCAATTTACTCTTCCATGGTCATTTTCTGATATAGTAAGAGCCATCATTGTGCTGCAGATGAGACAAGAGGCTGAGGGAGGGGAGGTGATTAGTTCAGGGTCATTCAATCAGCTAACAGAAGAGTTGGCAAATTTCACCTCAAAGTTTGTGCTCTTGGCTGTGATTCAGATGTAAAAGTGAGATGTAGAAGAAAGGCAAAACAAATTATTTGTGGGTAGATCTTATAAACGTTACCTGTGTTAGGTCAAATAATGCCCTCTCCAAAATGTCTACTTCCCAATCTCTGGAACCTGTGAATGTTACTTTATTTGGCAAGAAAGACTTTGCAGATGTGATGAAGTTAAGGATCTTGAGATTGGGAGATTATTCTGGATTAACTAAAACTTCAGGTCTATTCTCAGTTGCCATCCTTTTGGGCTTCTGGTCACAGCACGTCACTCATAGGTTATGGTGTCCCGTGATCACGCATTTCTTTGAGATCTGTTGTAACAGCTGAAGAGGGACCATTTGACATGATCAATGGTCTTAATGCAAACACTTAAAACGTTTAGTGAATGCAGTGCACCAGAAAGACTACTACTGTGACTATCAGGATGATATAACATCAAGACTTTGGAGTATGATCTTTAGGTAGGGTCTCCATGAACCAAACCAATTAAAACAGAATAAATCAAATAATTACCCAGATGAGGAGTCTCCCCATTTTAACAAGGTAGCATGTTTGTTAATTTTGGCAGCTGAGTCTCTACAATACCCGATGCGTTTATTCACATGCAACAAGAAGTATCAGTAACTGCACGCACTCTGCCCATCCCTCCAAACCAAGTTTCTCCGATGAAAGCAAGTAAGGAACAATTTTATTTTGTTTTATTTTATTTTTGAGTTGGAGTCTCACTCTGTTGCCCAGACTGGAGTGCAGTGGCCGCTCCCGGCCACTGCAGCCTCGACCTGCTGGGCTCCGGAGATCCTTCCACCTCAGCCTTCCAAGTAGCTGGAACTACAGGCGCGCGCTACTATGCCCGGCTAATTTTTTGATTTATTGTAGAGATGAGGTCTCACTTGCCCAGGCGGGTCTCGAGCCCGCGGGCTCAGGCAATCCACTCACCTCAGCCTCCCAAAGCGTGGGATTACAGGCTGTGCCACCGAGCCCGGTTTGAACAATTTTATTGTCTAGCACCCCATGGCTCAGTTCAATGAAAACAGGAAGTGAGAACAGGTGGGTCTAGAAATCTGACTGTAAAAAGGACCACGAGTACAATTTGAATAAACAGTTGTTTTAGGGATGTTGTTAAAGTGGAATAAAGGATCCCTTAGGCCATGTAAAGATTTAGGCTTGACATGAAGACATGGCAGATCCATCAAGTTACCTGTACCAGCTACTAATTGTGAAATTCGAATTACAGCATTATCCTGCCAAGTAAAAGAGGTAGGCATGAACAAGAAAAATTAAGAGGGGTAAGAGTCTCTGTATGATGGGGAGATGAGACGTCTCGTTCCATATCTGGGGAAAAGCTGTCCACAGCAAGAAGTCATTGATGTCTTGTCCTTGTTTGCAGTTTCAATGTCCCTATTTATGGCACAGAACATTTTGGTGACCTCTCTGAGTGGTCTGAACATCAGGCACAAGGTCTATCCCTTGAAATTCACATTTAGTTGTTCAGCTCCGGCCTATAGGACTTTGGGAACACAACAGTTCTTGTTCTTAGTGATTCTGTGGGAGAAAATTGGATTGGAGGATTTAGAAGAGTTCAGAGTCCAGTGCTGTCTACAGGTAGATAATGAAAACTTGAAAGCAACATACAGGACTACAGTCTAACAACATGGGTACTATAGTTTTTCTTCTGAGACGTTTTTCTCTCTAAAGTTATCCCTATTTCTACCAAAGATAATCAGAGTAAGACTAAGTTGTTTGCAAAATAAGGTTAGTTTTATCAAGCGTGGCCTGATTATTTATATAAGTGCAGCAAGATGATCAATCGGCCACATAGGGTCATTTAAATTTGCTTTGCTGGAATATTTGACAAAGACTATAAGGTTTAACTGCAGTGGTGGTTCATTTTATGTCCCCCTGATATCCCAGTCACAGCAGCATTTTCTATATTCTGTTATGAATAGAATTCTTATGGAACTTATGCAAATAACTATATTATGATGGAACCTATGCAAATAACTATATTACCATAAATAGTTTCCCAATTCTGGAGGGATCAGGTAAGGAGAAAAAGTAAATGTTGCAATTTTTTTCACCCAAAAGTGTTTTTTCACCCAAGTTGCTATAAGCTATAGATAGCTTTAAAAAAAAGAGTTTTCTTAAACCTGGGAAACATAGAAAGAATCAGCAAAATTTCACCCAAAAAAAGGCATAAAAACATTATCTTCATTAGTTCATTTAGTTCCATGTAGTTAATGTCTTAATTCTGCTTGATCTTGGTTAGCAGTTTCATGAAACTATCAGTCTCTTCACTAAAGTGTTTTAAATTCTCGACTATTTCAATGGTATGATCTTAAAGTTATCAGAGCTCTCTGTTCAAGGAAACTTGTTAGCAACTTCCATAAATCACACTTAAGAAGAAGCAATTTTGGACTATGGCTGATTGCAAATGTTTTTAGAAAATAATTAAAACAGTCTGATTGCCTGGCAGGATGGCTCACACCTGTAATCCCAGCACTTTGGGAAGCCAAGGTGGGAGGATTACTTGAGCCCAGGAGTTTGAGACCAACCTGGGATCACAGTTGGACCCCATCTCTATAAAAGTAAGCAAGCAATCAAACCAAAAATCGGTTTGTCTGTGGTTTAATATGTCTATGACTAAACTAAACGCTAATGGGAGTTCATTATTATAATGATACAACCCACAAAGAAATGTGGTATGTGGCATTGTGATGATAACAAATTCATTTCTAGAAATCTCATATAACTTTTGGAATAGTTATAAAAAATATAACTTAGAGAAGATTTAACATCATTAATTATTTGACAATGCTTTTCATATAATTTGACATATCAAATAGGTGGCTTTTCAATTTAGCAGGTTTCTTAACTTGATGACTGAGTTCTTCATGGAGCCTGTTGATGAATAGGGCCAACAAAGTATAGGCTTGCATATGTTGAATAAGTTTCCTGGGTCATTTTGACGCATAGCCCTAGCTAAAAAGCACTGACTAAAACCCAATTTCTACCTCTTAGACCAGGGGTTCTCCATCCTGGCTACACGTTGGTAGCATCTTGGATGGCTTAAACATTACCTGTGCCTGGGTCCTACTCAAGACCAATTAGATAAAAACTTATGGGTGACTCCTGAGCACCAGGTATTCTTTTTAAAATTTTTCCGGTGATTCTGATATGTAACCATATTTCCCGTTATATTTCTCTGATTTCTTGTGGTATTTATCCCTTTCTATTTTGGTATTTGTAATTATTTTTCATGTCTTATCTCTTGTCTTAGGCTTTATGTTTTCTGGATAGGGATCTTGTCTTCCTCATTTCTATATCTTTCATGAACACATGAATTGTTCATTAGGAACCAAATTCTAAACCACAAGTAGGTTGTGTCCTGAGTCTTAGGTTCACAAGTTAACATCCTAGACTTAGTCTTCCCTGAGGTCATAGGTTTCTCATGATGAAGGGTGTGGATAACTCTGCAGTGCTGATAGTGGAGCAGAGATCACCCTGTTTGTTGTGTTTTTAGGCATAGCACTGGAACTAAGAATTCTTTGTATGGGATGGAGGAACAGGGATGTATAGGGAGACAGGTTTAATTAGAAAGGAAGAATTACACTAGGGAGTATTGGTAAAGAAATCAAGAGGTGTTAGTAAAAAGAAGAAATCTGAGTTTATCTAATAGGTCAGAGTACGCCACTGTAGATTCCTGAGTAGGATAGTGAATTGGGTTTTAGGAGGGTAATGAGGCAGAAGTATGCAAGGAAGTTTCCAGAGAGACTGGAAACAAGAAGTCAGCAGCACTTTGAGCACTTATTGAGGGCCTGGTTAGTTAAATTTAGGAAATGAAAGAGAACAACACAAGCAGGAGATATTTACAAAGGAACAAGGAGCTCTGAGGATGTATTGAATCTGGAAAACAAATGAATAGGGGCTGGAGGATAATCATGCATAGAGACAGAAGGTACTTGGAGCATGAAGACCAGGGATGAAGAGAACCGTAGGAATTAGTGCCGAGAAACAGGAGTTTAGGGGGAAGAGGAAGAGATCCAGGCCTAGAGACAGGCTAAGAAGTCCTTTTCTTCTCCCAAGCATGGCAGGCAGTCTTGGAAGAAAAGGTAGAAAGTTCTGATGACACACACAAGAGGAAAGGCCATCATACCTGCCAATCTTCCTGAGATACAGAAGATACACCAGAACTGTTATATCAGAGTCACCTGGGCCAGTATCCCAATCATGATGCCAACAATGGTCCCTGCTGAGAGGCCAGAACTTCCTTGCCCTGAAGACTCTGTCATGGACAGGAAAAGGGATAGGAAACGAATGTCTATGTTATAACACAGTGGGAGTGTCAAAGGAAACAATTTTCAGCTAGAATTGGTCATCAGAAAAAGAGTCTGTCAGCTTGTTCCTTCAAATAACATATTTCTCTTGGGAGGGTGTGGTTACAGGGAAGGTTGCTGGGAACTGATTAGTCGACTATATCCTTTCAATTTTTTCTGTTACCATGTTTCTAGCTTTGTGATCAGTCTTCCCTCAATTCCATCCCTTTTGCGCTCAGATATTTTTGAAGCCTTTGGAATGTGAGAAAGGATTGCTATTTGTGTGTGTTATCAGAACTTCCTGCCTTTTTGTGGTTCCATCTTTTTCTCAGTGTCTCAGTTGTGGGAGCCATGAATATGAGCCTTTCCAGTCTCTATGGCAGAGTATTCCATGACAGGAGGCCTAGACCAGTGCTTTCGGAATTCACCACCTCCTTTGCCCAAAAATCCTTACTTCCCATGGGCTTCAAGCTGGGGTTTGAAAGCAAGC
>CAUYQG010132204.1:0-14882 GCA_963574415.1 Tarsius wallacei
ACCTGCTGGGCTCCAGCGATCCTTCTGCCTCAGCCTTCCAAGTAGCTGGAACTACAGGAGCGCACTGCCACGCCCGGCTAATTTTTTGATTTATTATAGAGATGAGGTCTCGCCAAGTTGCCGAGACGGGTCTTGAACCCGCGGGCTCAGGCAATCCACTCACCTCAGCCTCCCAAAGCGCGGGATTACAGGCTGAGCCACTGAGCCCGGCTTTCCTGTTTTACTTACCTGGCAAATTAGGCAGGGGTGGTCCTGTGAATTTTTCATTAGATTCGTTCATTTATGTGTTCATTTGTAATTTATACAAAACTGTATTTTCCTAATTTTACTTTAACAGTTCATATCCATTTTAAAAGGAAAGACCACGTTATTAATGTAATTTTTTTCTCCTTCTCCCAAATATTCTACAATTAGCACGTATGATTTTAGTAGTAAAATAGATATGCTTGTAAAAAGTATCCAGTTCTTAGGCTAAGCACTCTACCAAGAGAATCGTGTGAGATGCTCTGATCATAAGCAATGACTGCATTCATGCAGAAGATCCAGTATGAAACCTCTTAAGTGACCAAATCTAAGGATCTCCTCCCTTGCTTCTGTGGCTAAAGCAGCCATCTGTGTGTCGCCCCCAGGGCCATCACTGTACGCGTCCCTGTGCCCTCAGCAGGAGTCGTGGATATCCCCATCATGGAGAAGGAGGTGCAAGGCCACCAGCAACACCACAAGGTGAGAGATGCTTCCTTGAGGCATGACTTTCTGCTCTTCCTTGGAAATCATTTATATCTTGATTTCTTTGGCTTCAGATGACGCTGTCCCCGAGTTACCGCATGGACAATGGGAAAATGGTGAAAGTGCGGAGTAACCGGAATGCGCATGTTGCTGTAACTCAATACCAGGTGCTAAGCAGCACTCTCTCCTCTGCCTTCTTGGAGCTCCAGCCCATTACTGGTGAGGGTGCCACCATTCCACAGCAGGATCTCCAAACCTTGTGCTACCAAGCCTTGCCAGGGCCTCGTGTTGGTCCCTGCCCTTATTCTGAGGAGCTGGTACTCTGGGTGGGCTGAGGCTGCGGCTGAATTGCGTAAGTGTGCTTCTGGTGCTAATCTGTGGCTGGGAGCTCCCAGAGGGATGAAGGTAGCAGAAGAATGCAAACAATTTGAATATCTTTTTTCCTTTTTTTTGAGTTGGAATCCTTCTCTGTTGCCCAGGCTAGAGTGCAGAGATGAGGTCTCGCCACGTTGCTCAGGCTGGTCTCGAACCCCTGGGCTCACACAGTCCTCTCGCTTTTGCCTTCCAAAGTGCTGGAGCCACCACACCTAGCCTGAATATATTTTTTTTTAAATGTGCAGAATGGTTCCTCAAAACATTTAACACATAAAATTACCATAAGATCCAGCATTTAGCCAGGCTCGGTGGCTCAGCCTGTAATCCCGCGCTTTGGGAGGCTGAGGTGAGTGGATTGCCTGAGCCTGCGGGTTCGAGACCCATCTGGGCAACTTGGCGAGACCTCATCTCTACAATAAAATTAAAAAATTAGCTGGGTGTGGTAGTGTGCATCTGTAGTTCCAGCTACTTGGAAGGCTGAGGCGGAAGGATCGCCGGAGCCCAGCAGGTTGAGGCTGCGGTGGCCGGGAGTGGCCACTCTAGTCTGGGCGACAGAGTGAGACTCCAACTGAAAAAAAAAAAAAAAAAGATCCAGCAATTCCACTTCTGGGTATATACCCAAAAGAATTGAAAACGGGAACTCAAACAAATATTTGCACACCTGTAATTGTAGCAACTGTATTCACAATAGCCAAAAGGTGAGGACAATCTAACTGTCCATTGATGGATAAATGGAGAAAGAAAATGTGGTATGCACATATAATAGAATATTATTTTCAGCCTTAAACGAATTAAAGGAATGGAAATTCTGACTCATGCTACAACATGGGTGAATCTTGAAAACACTGTGCTAAGTGAAATAAGCCAGACACAAAGGATCAAATACTGTATGACTCCACTTATATGAGGTACCTAGGTAGTCAGATTTATAGAGACAGAAAATAGAATATAGAATAGTGGTTGCCAAAAGCTTGGGGAAGGGTGACGGAAGGTGGAGGAGTTGGGAATTATTGTTTAATGTATGCAGAATTTCAGCTTGGGAAGATGAGAAAGTTCTAGAGATGGATGGTAGTGATGGTTGCAAAGCATTGTGAATGTATTTAATGTCACTTAACTGTATACTTAAAAATTGGAAATTTTAGTATATTTTACTACAATTTAAATAATGTGTGAAGCAGTACTATTTATCATTATGTAGTGAAATTATTAAAAAGTTAGACTAATGGTAGACACCAAGTTCATGATGATGGTAATCTGATGGAAAGAGAGAACTGTAGTGGAGGGGCTACTTACCTAGAGTATGTTCAGTATTTAGTTCCTAAACTGACTGGTGCTACATAGTTTGTAGTTTTTTATATTATTCTGAGTACCTTAATATAGTTGGAACCTGCCAGTAACTGGCATATTTGATTTAATATGATTTGAGGCAGGTGTCGGTACTCATATTTTTTCTGTAGCCTCTCCAAAGTTTTCTTTCTCTTTTTAAGGAATAAAACATCAGCTTCGAGTTCACTTGTCTTTTGGATTGGATTGTCCAATCCTTGGTGATCACAAGTACTCTGACTGGAGCCGGTTGGCGCCCCAGGTAATTCTGGTTTGACCCAATGTGCAACAGAATAAGAGAGAGAACTTAGGCTTTCCCTTTGTTACAACCCTAATGTGAATCACAACAAAGATGTAATGATTGTCTTCAGACATGGGACCATACTCGTTATCTAGCTTTTAGAGAAATTTAGAAGCAGTTAGTAAACATCCTCATGGAGCTACAGGAGCTATTAGCAAAACCTTCCTCTTTTGTTTAGTCTCAGATTTTGTTGGGAGGATATGGGCAAGGGGAGGAATATTTCTGAAGGCTGGAAGTGGCCTTTCAGGCTACTGCTGAAGAACTACGGTGGAATCCTTTTCATCCTTTGATGTTACAGCCCATTCTCTTGGTAGGCTACAGTACTGGCCAGTCAGAAATTTGGTGTGGTCATTTTTCTCTTGCTTGGGTTCCAAGCCCTTCTAGACAGGCCCCTGGAAAAGGATGTCCCTTACTATGTCTTCTAGTGGATTAGTGTTGGTTCCTTTTAAGTGGAAGTCTTCTGACCCTACATACTATGTAGGATGGACTTGGCCTTGCTCTCAAGGTTCTGTCTTTTCTTTGTATAGAAGCTCTCCACTGGCACTCTGAAGAAGCTGGGGCTGGAACAATCGAAGGCCCGCCATATCCCCCTTCACCTGCATGCCCGGCAGTTGATTCTGCCTGCCCTGGGGTCCAGGAAGGAGGAACTCAACTTGGTCTGCAAACTTCCTCACTTCTTTGTGCATTCCCTGCGCCGTCTGGGTTTAGAGATGCCAAGTCAGGATCAAAATAGGGACAGTGAACCCGGGCCTCTGGGAGCACAGTGAAAACCCTGAAAGCACCTGGCATCTGGGAGCATACACAGGCCCCTGAACTCTTCATTTTGTTTCCTGGACTCTGCCAACTTCTCACTTGAACAGACTCCAAAAGAGTCAAGTGGGATAAGTTGAAGCAGCTCGACTGCTTCGGTGTTCTTAATGGAGAATAAAGTCAATTTCCTGACAGTTTGGCTACACTGTGGAAAAGCTTGCTGCAAGTTTCCCTGCCACAGGATCTCCTTGCGAAGATGGAAGAAAGCCCAGGACCAGGCAGACTGGGGCAATGACTGGAAAAGGACAACTAAGGGACAGAATCCAGGGTCGGGAACTATTTTCATTCAACAGCAAAACTCTTTAACTATAAGGAAGGTTCCCATGGTTGGAAAGAACATAATGATTAAACATGTCATGGGGTCCATGGATTTGTCAAGCTATAGCATGAGTGCCTTTCTGCTCTCTGGAACCTGAAAAGAGGGTGGTTAGGGGATATCGAGGTGGGGTAATTGATAAGGAAAGCCAATGTGAATGGCAGTCAGGTAATGTAAATTAGTGAAGTTGGCAAAGGGGTAAGGGAGTGGTGGGGTTAACAAACCGGGGGACACATATACTAACAATTGTTAGCTCCAGCTGGTTGTCGCCATGTGGCAATGGATTTTCCCATGTTTTCAGAGAATCAGGAAACACAGATACTTATGTGAAATTTCACAGTATATTGCCAACTAAATCAAATGAATGGTGCAGGAGTTTGAGGAAAGCTGCCATCTTGAAAGTTCTGGATCAGTGGTTAGCATTTTAGCTACTTGTAGTATCTGTCCTTTCTAGACTATGGCATGGCTTTGGTTGGTCCATAAATGTGTGGTTATAAAGGTGCTGCCATTTAAGAAAATCTTTGTTTTGGAAACACACCTCCTGTTCTTGGGTCTCAGGAAGGAGAGGGCCATGCTGGACGCTACTAGAGATGAATGGAAATGACCTTGGCCTTCATGCTTAGTTGGTCCATCTAGCTCTTACCTCATTTCTTGCAGACAAATATACCTCAAATCACTTTGGGCTGAGCTGAAGAAAGCTGGAGTGACAGCAGTCAGGGTTATGCCCCAGAACTGCCTTTATATGTTCCCTCTGTATAGATGATGCCACTTTCTAAACCCCCTTCCCTCTTTCCATGATACTATTACTGTGCATGGTGAATTGAAAGCACAGGTAAGATAACTTTTTGTTTATATAGGGCCTAAATATTTTGACTCTTTCTAGTAAACCATGCTTCTCCAGCTAAAGGGACAAGAATGTGGCACTTAGGAAATATTGACAGTTTGACTTTGATTCAGGGAGACTGATGAACAGGAATACCCACAAGAATAGAGAACTGTCTTAGAAGAGCAGATGATGGAAATAAAAGAATTGGAAAATATAGAAAAAGGAGCTAGTCAGGGTACATTTGGAAAAGTGACGTATGATTGACATCTCATTTATCCTGTTTGGGCTCTTCTAGGATGTGAATCTACAGTCTTTAACTTGGCAAACTGAGGAGTTACTCGGTTGAAAGTATTTAGGGTATTCACTCATTTCAAGGAGCTTCTCATTAGCTGGGAAAATTCAGTGAGTAATGAGTAAGTGCGAAGCAGGACTATGGTTGCTTCAGCTGGCACATTGGAGCCACACTGAGAACTAGCTGTGTATCACTCATTGTGTCAGCTGCACCATGGAAGCTGCTCTGCTCTTCTGATCTTTTTAGCTCTTCAGCGCTAGGTTTAGTGCTGGTTGCTGTTCTGGGAGCTACCAAATTAGTGGCAGTTGGCTTTTTGAAAATTCCTAAGCCATCCTGTGATTCAGGGGACTGGGGCAGATGTCCACATCAGGGCACAGCTAGCTTCTTCAGTGCTGACTGGGTCATGGGATGCTTGAGGACCAGGACAGTGACCCTAAGCAACCTAGTTGAACATCTGCAACTTTGGGTGTTGGGGGAGCAGGGTAGGCCCTATGATTATAGTTTGTCAGAGGAAGCAGAAATATTCTGGTATGTTGTTTCATCAGCCATAAAAAGTGTGAATTTTATAAAAATGTGTTTGTGTTTATTTGTAAATATGAGTGAACTTTAAAAAATTAATAGAACATACATGTGCACCATAAGAAACATCAGATATTCGGTGAGGTGGTCCACTTGTAGTTAGTTGCCATCTGGCCATTGAGAAGGGCCTGTGTTAGGGAGTGTGGCAGATTTGACTGTGGCCAGATGTCATGTCTGGGCTCCCAGGGGTGATGTGGCCTAGGAACAGACTGCTCTGAATGTTCAGGGAGGACGGGGTGGGATCTCATCAGGCCAGGCCATGTGGCACAGGACACTGGCCACAGAGTTGGGACCCACCCCTCTGGGATTAGAGCCTGGTATGGTAGGGGTGGGGGGACCTAGTGGGTGCCAAACACTGCCAAATGCAAAAGTAAGCAAGACACTCTTTCAAAAGTGAGTTCTTCTCTGGTTGTTCAGAGCAAGAATTGGCAAACATTCTCTGAAAAAAGGCCAGATAGTAAATATTTTAGACTGCATGTCCTACAACCCTATTGAAACTACTCAACTCTGCCATCATACAAAGCACAAAAGCAGACGTAGACAACATGTAAGTGAATGAGCAAGGCTGTGTTTCAATAACATTTTATTAATGAACTCTGAAATGTGAAATTCATGTAATTTTCACATTCACTGAGTGTCTTCATCTGCCCAGGCTGCCATAGCAAAATAACACAGGACTGGGTGGCTTAAACAACATATTTATTTCTGATAGTTCTGGAGGTTGGAAGTCCAAGAATACAGGTGTTGGCAGGTCTGTCCTTAGGCCTCTCTCCTTGGTTTGGAGATGGCTGCCCCCTTGCTGTGTCCTCATGTGTTTTTTTTCCATGCATGTGCACCCCTGGTATCTTCTTATGTGGATGCTAGTCAGATTGGTTTAGGGCCCCATCTTTATGACCTCATTTAGCCTGAATTACCTCCTTAAAGGCCCTATCTCCAACTATAGTCACATTGGGGGTTAGGACTTCAATATATGAATTTTGAGGGGGAGAATTGGGCACAATTTTGTCTGTAACATTATTTTGATTTTTTTCAACCATTAAAAAATGTAAAAACCGGCCGGGCTCGGTGGCTCAGCCTGTAATCCCACGCTTTGGGAGGCTGAGGTGAGTGGATTGCCTGAGCCCGCGGGTTCGAGACCCGCCTGGGCAACTTGGCGAGACCTCATCTCTACAATAAATCAAAAAAAATTAGCCGAGCATGGTAGCATGCACCTGTAGTTCCAGCTACTTGGAAGGCTGAGGCGGAAGGATCACCAGAGCCCAGCAGATCGAGGCTGTGGTGGCTGGGAGTGTGCCACTGCACTCCAGTCTGGGCAACTGAGTGAGACTCCAACTCAAAAAAAAAAAAAAAAAAAGTAAAAACCATTCTTAAGTCATAAAAAAAAGTGATAGGCCACATTCGGTCTGCTGGCTGAGGTTTGGCTGTTTGTATTTCTAGTAAACCATGCTTCTGGAAATAAAGGGACAAGAGTGTGACACAGGAAGTGTTGGTAACTGACTTTGATTCAGGGAGACAGATGAAGAGAACCCCTGGTGTTGTGGGTGTTTGGGGGAAATCCTAGGTACCTAGGGAAGCACTCTAAAGGGGCCAGTCAGTACCCTGCATGCCATTATCTGGACATAGGGCAAACCAGGGCTGCAGGTGTGGAGTGGTCTACAGCAAGCTCCACACTGCTGCCCTGGCTGGGCAGGCAGAGGCAGGGGATGGTGAAGTTGTTCCTTTTCTGGGTTTTCTTAGGCCTAAAGAAAGGAATAAATGTTCCTCTGGTCCTTAATGGGATCCGAACTGCCTGAGCAGTAGGTCTTGCTGGGTACAGTGGCTATCTTTAATCATTGAAAGTAAGAGGAGCGAAGAACGGTGGCTCACTCCTGGAATCCCAGATTTTGGGAGGTGGAGGCGAGAGCATTGCCTGAGCCCAGGGGTTCGCTTGGGGTTGAACTTGAGACCTCGTCTCTACAATAAACCAAAAAATTAGCTGGGCATGTTGGCGTGTGCCTGTGATTCCAGCTACTTAGAAGGCTGATGTTGAAGGATCTTCTGAGTCCAGCAGGTTGAGGCTGCGGTGGCTGTGAATGTGCCACTGCACTTCAGCCTGGACGACAGAGTAAGATTCCATCTTAAAAAAAAAAAAGTAAGAGGCATTTTATCCTAGGTTGTGGGATCTGGGGATCTGGGATTATACAACAAGGGAGGTTGGAATGTACACACAATGAACTTCTCCTATTTTGAAATATTGATTAGAACCAGTTAAAAGATTTGATTTAATATTGAGCCATAAACTATAATTAGTATAAGAAAATGTGTTTTTTTGTATGGCTTTTTATTTTTATCAAAGTTCTGGCGATGTGCTCATGCCAGCACTTTGGGAGGCCAAGGTAGGAAGATTGCTTGAGTTCAGGAGTTTGAGACCAGCTTAGGCAACATAACAATAAATCATCTCTACAAAAAATAAAAAAATTATCCAGGCATGGTGGCACACACCTGTAGTCCCAGCTACTCAGGAAGCTGAGGCAGAAGGATTGCCTGATTCCAGGAAGTCAGGGCTGTGGTGAGCTGTGATTGTGCCACTGCACTCCAGCCCAGGTGACAGAGACCTCAACTTAAAAACAGACAAAGAACCAGAGTTCTACATGTGCATGATTGAGAAATCAAGAACTAAAGGCTTATAAAAATGAGCAGTTCCTTGCGCATGTGGGTCTTTGGTTTTGAGCCCTCCAGGAAATGTCTGCATAAGCTCTGGGAAGTGCTTATACTCAGCAGGCTGGAGGCCAGCTCTCCCAGCACTCACTTCTGGTGGCAGCACCTAGCTCTTCTGCACAGGAGGCAGCTCCTGGGCAGTTTGGTCTCCTCTGCACTGGGAGCACCCAACCTCAACCCACAAAGCACTGTCTCCATCTTCATGTCACAGGTGTCTTTACATCTGATAACCAGTTCTCTCCCACTCTGGGCTCCGCACTTGCTTTGATTCCACCAGTCCCTCCTGCATCTCCTCATTTGATCTCCTTCTGGGCTCCTTGAAGTGCTTCTCCGTGATGCCCCCAGAGCTCCATCTTTGCATCCTGCCCTCTCCCAGAGGGAGAGCTGGAGTGACTTTGGAAACATCACCTGTGTGCTGATGACCTGTAAGTCTGCCTCTGACCTTGATCTCCCCTTTGAGCACTTGATCTTCACATTCGTCTGCCTATGGTCATCTCCCACAGGAGCTCCCTTTTGGTTACCTCACATCATGCCCAAACTGCTCATCGCCTTTTCTCTCCAGGCCTGTTCCCCTTCTGTTACCTGACTTAGTTAAATGGTGTCACCAGGATCCTGGGAAGTCATCCTTGACTCCTCCCTTGCACTGGTCCCCAAATCCAATTAATTGATAAGTCCTTGCCAGTTCACTCTAAAACCTTTCTCTTCAGGCTGGGCATGGTAGGTCATGACTATAATCCCAGCTCTTGGGGAGGCTGAGATAGGAGGATTGCTTGAGGTCAGGAATTTGAGACCAGCCTGGGCAACAGAGCAAGACCCCATCTCTACAAAAAATTAAAAAAATTAGCCTGGCATGGTGACTTACTCCTATAACCCCAGCTACTCTGAAGGCTGAAGTGGGAGGATCACCTGAGACCAGGAGGTTGCAGTTGTGGTGAGCTGTGATTGTGCCACTGCACTCCAGCCTGGACAACAGAGTGAGACCCTAAAAATAAAAATAAGGTCAGGCATGGTGGCTCACACCTGTAGTCCTAGCACTTTGGGAGACTAAGGCAAGAGAATTGCTTGAGCTCAGGAGTTTGAGACCATCCTGGGCAATGTAGCAAGACATCTTCTCTACAAAAATAAAAAAATTAGCCAGGCTTGGTGGCACACACCTGTAGTCCCAGCTACTTGGGAGGCTAAGGTGGAAGAATCGCCTGAGCCCAGGAAGTTGAGGCTGCCATGAACAGTGATTGTGCCACTGCTCTCCAAAGCAAGACCCCAACTCAAATAAAAGAAATAATAAAAATAGGCCAGATGTGGTGGCTCATGCCTATAATACCAGCACTTTGGAAGGCCAAACCAGGAGGATTGCTTGAGCCCAGGAGCTTAAGACCAGCCTGGACAACATAACAAGACCTCATCTCTACAAGAAATTTTAAAAATAGCTGAATGTGGTGGCACCTGCCAGTAGTCCCCCAGCTACTTGGAAGACTGAGGCAGGAAGATCACTGGAGCCCAGGAGTTTGAGGCTGCAGTGAGCCATGATTGTGCCACTGCACTCCAGTCTGGACAACAGAGTGAGGCCCTGACTCAAAAATAAATAAATAAATAAATAAAAATAAAGTCCTTCTCTTAAAATGCACTTCCCTCTGTAATTTTACAACCTCTCCTAAGAACCAGCTTCATTGTCCTCAGCCTTCAACTATGATGGAATAGATCTGAAAGGTGGAGGTGCATAGTAGTTTAGAAATAGGATCATTAGGCAATCTGCTAGTTCCCACCAGAAGCCAAACTCAAGACAATGTTGTGACTGTCCCTGGGTCCGAGCAGTGGAGGGCGGTTTTAACCAGACCAGACACCTGGAGCAACCTACCCCCATGTTTTTTAAGTCTGCTTCCCTTGGCTCTCTGGGCTGCTTTTAGCCAGAGTGCCTAGTAGGATATGTGAAAACATGGCCTTCTGCTTGTGCTTGTGCAAAGCATGCCGTATAGAGGCAGACAGCTTTTTCCCCTGTGAGATGCAAGGTCCACTGGCTCAGCGCTATGTAATTCCGACGCACCCTACCCAGTTAGGCCACATGGCACATGTTAACAGCACAGTCCACTGGAGTCCTCTCACTTCAGACACCAGCTGCCAATTCTGGGGTTTCCTGGTCACCTGTACTTTTGACCAACTAGCTGAAAATTCAGGAGTTCCCACAAACCCCTCAGGTTTGATCGTTCACCAGAATGGCCCCCAGAGCTCAAAAGTGCTATACGTATTATTACAGTTTTATGATAGCATTAGAAGGATACAAATCAGGACCAGCTAGAAGAAGAGGTGTAAGGTCTGGAAGGGTCACAAACATGAAGCTACCACATGGAGTCAGGACATGTTGACCTCCCAACACATGAATGTGCATCACCAACCAGGAAGGTCACTAAAGCCTCAGTGTCCAGAGTTTTTACTGAGGTTTCATTATGTGGTCATGATTGATTCAATCATTGGCTACATTGATGAGTTCAATCTCCAGCCCCTGCTCCCTTCGTGACTCAAAGCCTCAAGCCTCTAATTACATGGCTGGTCTTTTTGCATGGCTGGCCCCTACCCTGAAATGATCTAAGGCCCTATCATGAGTCCCCTCATTTGCATAAACTAGCAGGTCCCATTGCAAATAACAAAGACATTATCATCACTTGGGAAATTTCAAGGATTTAGAGTCTCCCTCCTAGGAACCAAGGACAAAAGCAAGGTAAATTATGATACGACACTCAATTTACCCTCTTCATCCCCAGTCCCTTAGTCATCACTTGATGTCCTATTAGGAATTCCTTCACCCTGCTTTCCCTCAGTGAGCAACCAGCCTTGGTGGCTGTCTGCATAGATACCCTATCAACCAGGGCCTTAGGGCGCTTTTAGGCTGAAGCCTTGAGATATTTCTGTCCACTTCCTTCCTGGCACCTGCTTTAACACACTCTCCTCCATCCGGTCCTCAGCAGGAGGAATGTGAATTTATTTATTTATTTATTTTTTTGAGTTGGAGTCTCACTCTGTCGCTCAGACTGGAGTGCAGTGGCTGCTCCTGGCCACCGCAGCCTCGACCTGCTAGGCTCCAGCGATCCTTCCGCCTCAGCCTTCCGAGTAGTTGGAATTACAGGCGCGCGCTACCACGCCCGGCTAATTTTTTGATTTATTGTAGAGATGAGGTCTCACCAAGTTGCCCAGGCGGGTCTTGAACCCGCGGGCTCAGGCAATCCGCTCACCTCAGCCTCCCAAGGCATGGGATTACAGGCTGAGCCACTGAGCCCGGCAGGAATGTGAATTTAATCAGGGTGATTATACAGTAGGATGAAGCTCTTCTTCTATAGGTATTTTCACATGCTGAGAAGACATGGTCATGGAGACCAGTACTCAGACACATCCTAAGGCTATGTCTGGCCCATGCCTTCTAGCCACATCAGTATGTCCATACACATGCACCTGCATCCTAGGTATGTACATACACCAGAGCCCGTGGCTATACCTATCATCTCTCCAGGACCAACCACCCTCCACACCTATTGAGCTGTTTGCCTCCTCCCGGTTTGCTGTGTGGGACTCTTCAGTGGTGATATGCAGAATGCTTTGGGGGGGTAAACATGGGAGTGGGGAGACCAGCAAGAAGGCTGAAGCAGTCCTTCACGTGACAAGTGACAGTGGCTTTCACTAGGGTGTCACTTCCCATGCCCACTCATGCCCAGCCATAGGCAACCACTTCCTGTCTCTATAGACTTGCCTATTTTGGATATTTCATATAGATAGAATGATACAATATGTCTTTTGCAACTGAATTCTTTCACTTAGCATGATGTTGTCACGGTTCCTTCTCATTGTAACATATCAGTATTTCATTTCTTTTTATTGTTGAATAACATTCCATTGTACTGATATGCAAATTTTGTTTATCCATCCATCAGTTAATGGCTGTTTCTGTTTTGTGACTATTATGAATCATGCAGCTATGAATATCCATGAATAAGCTTTTATGTGGATGTATGCTTTAGTTTCTCTTGGAGAAATTTCACTACCTAGGAATGAAATTGCTAGGTCATATGGTAACTCTGTTTAACACTTTCTAGAATTGCCAGACTGTTTTCCAAGGTGATTGCATCATTTTACATTCCCAGCAACAACATATAAGGGGTCTAGTTTCTCAGTAACACTTGTTATCACCTGTTGTTATGGTTGCAGCCATCCTAGTGGATGTAAGGTGGTTTCTTATTGTGGTTTTGCATTTCACTGATGGCTAGTGATGCTGAGCATCTTTCCATGTGTTTACTAGCTATTCATACATCTTTAAAAAAAAAAAACTATTCAAATATTTTGCCCATTTTGAAATTGAGTTGTCTTTTTATTACTAAGTTGTAGGAATTATTCATATATTCTGGATACCAGTCTCTTATCAGATATATCATTTGCAAATATGTCCTCCTTTCTTTGGGTTCCCCTTTCACTTTCTTGTTTATATCCTTTGCACCACAAAAGTTGTGGATTTGTTTTTGTTTTTGTTTTTTAAGACAAGGTCTTGCTTTCTCACCCAGGCTAGAGTGCAATGGTGCAATCATGAATCAATTCAGCCTTGAACTCCTAGTGCTCAAGCAATCCTTATACCTCAGCCTCCCAAGCTGTGGAACTACAGGCGCCCACAACCACGCCCACCTAATTTTAAAAATTTTTTGTAGAGATGGGGTCTCGCTATGTAGCACAGGCCGGTCTTGAATTCTTGGCCCCAGGTAATTCTTCTGCCTCGGCCTCCCAAGGTGTTGGGAATACAGGCATGAGCCATTATAGCCAGCCACCATGAAAGTTTTACATTTTGATGTAATCCAGTTTAATTTTAGTTTTGTTGCTTGCGCTTTTGGTGTCACATCTAATAAACTATTGTCTAATACAAAGTCCTGGAGATTTTCTCCTATATTTTATTCTAAGAGTTTTCTAGTTATAAGTCTTACATTTAGGTCTCCAATCCATTTTGAGTTAATTTCTGTGTAAGGTATAAGGAAGGTGTCCAACTTCGACTGGGTAGCTGGCCGTCCTAGCACCATTTGTCGAAAAGACTATTGTTTCCCGCTGGAATTTTCTTCTAAGTTGCTATTTTTGACAGTCATACTGGGCCAAATATAGAAGATTTCATAGGGTAAATTTTAGTTGTATTGCCATATCCATGTAAATACAGTAAAAAGCATTTTCTGATTTTGCCATCAGATGGCAGCAGTACTCCAGATTTCATCCCTCTCCCTCCAAGCTAATCTATTCTGAACAGGTTGTTGTTTTTTTTGAGTCGGAGTCTCATTGTCGCCCAGGCTGGAGTGCTGTGGCACGCTCATGGCTACAACAGCCTCAACCTGCTGGGCTCAGGCAATCCTTCCACTTTAGCCTTCCAAGTAGCTGGAACTACAGACGTGCGCCACCATACCCGCCTAAGTTTTTGATTTATTATAAAGATGACCTCATCTCTACAATAAATCAAAAATTAGCCAGGCATGGCAGCGCGTGCCTGTAGTTCCAGCTACTTGGAAGGCTGAGGTGGAAGGATCGCGGGAGCCCAGCAGGTCGAGGCTGCGGTGGCCAGGAGCGGTGCCACTGCACTCCAGTCTGGGCGACAGTGAGACTCCAACTCAAAAAAAATAAAAAAATAAAAAAATAAAAATAAAGATGAGGTCTTGCCAAGTTGCCCAGGCTGGTCACACACCGGTGGGCTCAGGCGATCCTCTTAACATCAGCCTCCCAAAGTGCTAGATTATAGGCGTGAGCCACTGTGCCCAGCCCGGAACAGGTTTTGTTGTTTTTAAATTTTATTTTATTATAGAGATGTAGGGTACAAGTAAGGATTAACTACACAAGTAGGCTGCATGCAGGTGAAGTTTGGGCCTCAGGGGAAGCCCTGGTTTGGGACTGGGAACACTTTGTGATGTTACATGCCTTCCTCCCTCCCTTCCTCCTTTCCTCCCTCCCTCCCCTAGCAGTACTCAGTGACTGCTGATCCCTCCCTTGTGCTATTGTGATTAATGTTCAGGTCCCACTGTAAGTGAGAACAAGCGGTATGGGCAGTAGGGTTGGTTTCATGTTTTTGCTATTGTGAATACTGTAGCTATGCACATGCATGTCTTGTTGGTAGAAGGAGTTATGTTCCTCCAGGTATATTCCCAGAAGAGGGATTGCTGGATCATATGAAAGGTAAATTTTTAGTTCTTTTAGGAATCGCCACACTGCTTTCCACAGAGGTCGAACTAGCTTGCACTCCTACCAATAGTGTAGAAGTGTTTTCTTTTCTCTGCCTCCGTGCCAGCAACTGCTGTATTTTTATTTGTTTTTGGGGGTTTTTTCTGAGCTAGAATCTCACTCTGTTGCCCAGGCTGAAGTGCAGTGGCACACTCATGGCCACCACAGCCTCGACCTGCTGGGCTCAGACGATCCTTCCACCTTAGCCTTCCAAGTAGCTGGAACTATAGGCACAAGCCACCATGCCCGGCTAATTTTTAAATTTTTATTGTGAATAATGTTCAGGTCCCACTGTAAGTGAGAACAAGCGGTATGGGCAGTAGGGTTGGTTTCATGTTTTTGCTATTGTGAATACTGTAGCTATGCACATGCATGTCTTGTTGGTAGAAGGAGTTATGTTCCTCCAGGTATATTC
>CAUYQG010132205.1:0-27184 GCA_963574415.1 Tarsius wallacei
AAAAAAAAAAATTAGCCGGGCGTGGTAGCGCGCGCCTGTAGCTCCAGCTACTTGGAAGGTTGAGGCGGAAGGATCGCCGGAGCCCAGCAGGTCGAGGCTGCGGTGGCCAGGAGCGGCCACTGCACTCCAGTCTGGGCGACAAAGTGAGACGCCAACTCAAAAAAAAAAAAAAAAAAAACTCTTGACTATTTGTGTGTCTTTTTTTGGAAATCGTCTATTCATGTTTTTGCTTACCTTTTTTTTTAATTTTTTTTATTTTAAAGATATGATGTACAATTCAGAGTTAGTTACACAAATGTTCATTATGCAGGTAACTTTGTTGATGTGGTGTGCCCCCCTCCTTGGAAGTTTCCCACCACTCTTTTCTTACCTTTTTAAATTTGCTTATTCATTTTAGTATTGAGTTGAGTTCCTTATCTTTTTTGGATATTAGTTATGTGTAGGATGAATAGTTTGCAAATACTCTCTCCCATTCAAAATGTTGTCTCTTCACTATGTTGATGGTTTCATATGCAGTAAAAAGTCATTTTTAGTTTAATATACTAGCATTTGTCTAGTTTTTCCCATGTTGCTTGTTCTTTTGAAAACTTAGCCATAAAATGCTTGACTAACCCAATGTTCTAAACTGTTTCCCTTATGTTTTCTTTTAGTAGATTTTTAGTTTCAGTTATTACATTTATGTCTTTAATTTATCTTGAGTTGATTTTTATATATGATGTTAGATAGGGGTCCAGTTTAATTCTTCTGTATATGAATATCCAATTTCACCAGTATTACTTATTGGGAAGGGTGTCTGTTTTCCAATGTATGTTATTGGCACTATTGTTAAAAATTGGTTTGCTGTAAATATGTGGATTTATTTATGGATTCTCTTTACTGTTCCATTAATCCTCATGTCTGTTTTTATATTAATACCATGCATTTTGGTTACTATAGCCTTGAAATATATATTGAAGTCAGCTAATGCGATGCCTCCTGCTTTGTTCTTTTGGCTCAGAATTGTTTTGGCTATAAGGGTTTCTTTTTTGGTTCTAAGTGAATTTTAGAATTGTTTTCTCTATTTCTGTAAAAAATAACATCGATCTTTTACTAGCGATTGCATTGAATCTGTAAATTGCCATGGGTATGGTGATTTTAATCATATATATGGAGAGAGAGAGAGAGAGAGAGAGAGAGAGATTCATGAGTTTGAGATATCTTTCTATTTGTTTGGGTCCTCTTCAATTTCTTTCATCAGTGTTTTGTAATTTCTCTTGTAGAGGTGTTTCATCATCTTGGTTAACTTCATTCTTAAGTATTTTATGTTATTCTTTTGTAGCTATTATAAATGGAATTCTTTATTTATTTCCCAGCTAATTCATTATTCGTGTATATAAGTGCTATTAATTTTTGCATGTTGGTTTTATGTCCTCCAACTTTCTGAGTGTGTTTATCAGATGTGTTTGTTTTTTGATGGAATTAATTAGATCGTTCTAAACATAAGATCACAGTATCTGCAAAGACAAACACTTTGCCTTTCTTTTTTAATTCTGATGACTTTTTTTCCTCTTGCCTATTTCTCTGGCTAGGACTTACAATATTGTGTTGAATAGGCATCATGAAAGTTGGCATCCTTGTCTCATTCCAGTTCTTAGAGGAAAGCCTTTCAACTTTTTCCTATTCAATATGATGTTAGTTGTGGATTTGTCATATAGTCTTTATTATATTGATTTTTTCTTTGTATACCTAATTTGCTGACAGTTTTTATCATGAAGAAACGTTGAAAATTTTTTCTGAATCTAATGATTTAGTCATATACTTTTGTCCTTCATTCTGTTGATGTGATGTATAAAATTTGTTAAGTTACTTAAGGTGAATCATCCTTGTATCCCTGAAATAAATTTCAGTTGATTATGGGGTATTATCCTTTGATGTGCTGTTGGATGTGGTAGGTTAGTATTTTGCTGGGGATTTTGTGTCTTTAATCATCAGGAATATTGGTCTGAGGTTCTTTATTGTTGTTGTTGTTGCATACTTTCTGTTTTTTATGACAAAATGCAGAAACATTAGAAAAAGATAAAGGAATATTCTCCTCTTCAATTTGCTGGAAAAATTTGTAAAGAATTGATGTTCATTGTTTGTGAGTTTGATAGAATTTTACAGTGAAGCCATCTGATCCTACTTTTTTGTTGTTGTTGACATACATTTTAGTACTAATACAATCTCATTTGTTGTTATTGGTCTGTTCAGGTTTTCCCCTTTCTTCTTGATTCAGTCTTGGTAGAGTGTATTTGGCCAGGAATTTGTTCATTTATTCTAAATGTTTTGTTCATTATTTTTTTATTCTTTTATCTTTATTTTAGTCTTACTGTTTATTTCAGAACACCTGTCTTCAAATCTTTAAATTTATTCTTCTGCTTGATCTAATCTATTGTTAAAGTTTGAAAATGTATTTTGTATCTCATTTAGTAAATCCTTCAGTTACAAAATTTCTGCCTGGTTTCCTTTTTATAATATCTATCTAGTAATTTTTAAAAAATCATACCCAGAATTGTTCCCCTATGTTTTAGAAATATTTATTTGTATTTTCTTGTATCTCACTGTGCTTTTTAAATACCATTATTTAAATGTTTTTCCCAGATTCTGTTAATTTCTTTTTGATTGGTATCTATTGCTGGGGAGTTATGATGTTTCTTTGGAGGTATCATGTATCCTTGTCCTTTCTTTTTGGGGGTTCTTACATTGATAACTGCATATTTGACATAACAATTGCCTTTGTCAATGTTTTGAACTTGTCTCTGTAGGAATGATTACTTTTTCCTGAAAATGTAACTCTAGTGTTTGTTAAGTAGGGTCCTTTGGCTTAGATTCTGGGTATCTGTAGTAATTTAATCTCTCTATATTTTTTTCAGTGGTGTCTGTAACTTCGTCAGTGGCTTAGGCTTTGGTTGTTAGTGGAGGCTGTGATGAAAGTTTGCTTAGGTAAAGAATACCAAGTGGGCCAGCCCTTGGGCCCTAGTGTTGACAATGGCTAAGCATGCCTGTCCTAGGGTCTCAGAGTAGTATACGATGGCACCAGTGTTAGGAGGTCCAGTGGGCCAATTCTTGGGCCTCCATGTGCCTTGGTCGAGTGTACAAGCGGTGGCGGGTTGGGTGGACAGGTGGGTCTTTAGGACCCACGACAATGGGCATAGCATCACAGTAGTAGTAGCAGTAGTAGTGACAGAAAAACTCCCACAGGATCTGATTCCCAAGCAGTTTATGTGGTTGGCGGTATATGGTGCTGAGAAACCCTCAGACCTTCAGTGGTATGTGAGGACACTGAAAGGGGCAGAGATCGGCTGGCTGGGACTGTCCTCATACCCCTCAGTGATGCATACCATTAGCACTGTTTGTGGGAGGGAGGGGCAGTATGATTCCCAAGTCCTTAGTGAAATGCTCATGTGAGGGGACAGCAGAGGCCATGTTGCAGCTCAATGCTGAGGAGGGTGTGGTCTTTCAGTGGTAGCAGTCATAGGCAGGTGGGTGCAAAGCTGGAGCCCTAACTTGGCATAGCCAGCAGTGGCAGCAGCTGCAGGTAGGAGTGTCTTTTCTCAGGATGCATAAAAATGCACAGCTGGTTCAGTTCTCAGAGTGGCAGGGTTGCTGTCAATGGCATATGATTTGGGCATGGTGGAAGCCACCAGCAGTGGTGGCAACTGTAAGCAGCAGATGTTAATGGAACTCTGTGGGAGAGGACAGATCTTGTTAGGCCTCAGGACAGGATGCAGTGCTTTGAAGGCTGAGTTCCCAAAATGATGCATTGCTGTAGTTGCTTAGGATTTGGATAGTGTATGAAACCTTTTGTGGGCTCAGTCTCTAGACCAATGCTATCACATGGTCTCCAGGTAGTCCCCTCTTTTGATTTCAGGGCCTACATGGATCAAGGGGCTTCCCTGTGGCTAGAATTGTAGAAATATGCAGTGGAAATATACACTGCTTTGAGATCTCTCAGTTATCTCTTCCCTAAATTGAGAAACTTCTCCAGACTCCCAGCTGATATCAGTCAAGCAGGTTGCCTTCTCCCCTCTCCCTCCTTACTTTTGGTATTTCTTGTCTCTTCTTTTTTCTCTGTTAGATTCCAGTGCTCATTCTTAGATGATATATTTGTAGTGTGGTTATCTAGTCACTATTTTGTTTCTTCTAGTCAATCATATTTAATTCAGCCACAAGGTCATAGATAGGTTTTTTAACTTAACTTCTGTAATTATATTATTGTAATTTTTCCACTTTTTTTCTATAACTAAACGTATTTCAGTTTCACATCTTTAACTACCAAAATGGTATTAGAGGAATTTATCAGACAAGTATGTTTTAAGATGTGTTGTTGCAATATTGTATGTAATACACACACAAAGACATATCTACCAATGACACCTTCTATCAATAAGATACTGAAAAATTTATGACCAGTGTATCTAATGAAATAATTTGAATGCTTGGTAGCAATGAATAAATTAAATGGAAAGACATTGAATAACTGTAAAAAAAAAAGCACAATGCATTATATTGCCTATCATTATGCTATTAAATACACACACACACACACACACACACACACACACACACACACACAAAGGGATGCACACAGGCACTCACTTGTATAGATTCTGATGACTAGTACAAGTATGAATAATGACTGTTTCTGAAGAAAGATTTTAGAAAACTCTTGGAACTGGGAAAAAAGGGTAAATTTTTTTCACTGCTTACTCTTTTGAATAATCACTTTTCTTTTCTCTCTCTCTTACTGTATGTCTCTACTATCTACTTAAATCAACAAAATATAAATGTAAAAAAATTTAGTTATCTAAAGCATAATAAAGATATCCCTTCTGCAGGCCTAATTGCTTCTGCGTCCCCTGAGCATTGCATGTGACTTTGATTACAGAAGTCAGCATGAGAGGGATATATGGAGGCACAATAAATGAGACTCCCATTTAGGTACTTACAGAACTCTACTCCCGTATGTTGGTGGCTGGACCTTGTATTTCTTCTGCCTCTGGTGCCATAGTATATTCGGGAGATTCTAATGGCAAATCCCCATTTTTTCTTACAACAACATTAAAATAATGAAGACTTTTTCTAAGATTAGAAAGTAAATATATACATTTATATAAATATATACATATATGTTTCCTTAAAATATACTTAAAAACATACACGCACAAACACACACAAATGAGAGACATGATCTTTGCTTTTATCTTAACATGGATATTTGTTAAAATTTTATTAAGCCATTTGAGAATGGTGTCAAATATACATAATGTTAAAATCTTCAAGATACATCAATTTGTTGGTCAAGTTCAGAACTCAGCTTTTGCTATAGACTAAATTACATCCCCCCGAATCATATATTGAAACCTTAATCCCTGGTGTGACTGTATTTAAAGATAAGAAATTTAGGAGATAATTACATATAAATTAGATTATGAGTAACTCCTTGATCTGATGGGTTTGATGCCCCTACAAGAAGAGGAAGAGAGAGAGATTTATTTCTCTTTTTCTACACTATACATGTACATGGTAAGAAGATGACAGTCTGCAAGTCAGAAAAAGAGTTCTCACCAGGAACCAAAATGGCCAGGACATTGATCTTGGACTTCCTAGGGGCTCCATAACAGTGAAAAATAAATTTCTCGTGTTTTAGTCACCCAGTCTTTAGTATCTTGTTATGAAAGCCAAAGCAGATTATTATAATTAGAATAAAAAGTTTAGGCCAGGTGTGGTGGCTTATGCCTGTAGTCCTTGCAATTTAGGAGGCCAACGCAGGAGGATTGTTTGAGTCTAGGAATTTGAAACCAGCCCGGGAAATATAGCGAAAACTTGTCTCTTCAAAAATTTAAAAAATGTAGCTGAGCATGGTGACACATGCCTGTACTCCCAGATAATCAAGAGGTTGAAGAGAGAGGATTGCCTGAGGTCAGGAAGTTGAGGTTGCAGCAAGTATTCATTGTGCCACTGCCCTCCTGTGTAGACAACAGAATGAGACACCCCAACTCATTAAAAAAAATTTTATATTTTACCAAACTGAGAACAATAAAGGATAAGAAAAATATATAGCTAACAACATGGTGAATATTTGGATGTGATTACAAAAAGCTGCTACATATGAAATAGTTCCATTCCAAGACTGCATTTGTAAGTCTCACTTATTCATAAATCTAACAAAGTCAGTCTAGGTTCCCAATTAACACAATCAGCTATACAGTACCAGCTTTTATGCTTGCTTCCAGATATCCTGGGTTTGAAATAAAGATACAGTAATACTGTACTTTATACAGTACTGTATAGTAAAGTGTACAAAATCACAACCACTTAGAAAGGATGCATACACATGGCCATGTACATACGAGAGGTACATGAACCTACTTATGTGATTGAACATGCAAATGTACATTCTCATCTAAGAAAGTTCACAACTTGAAAGTTCACAACTTTGAAAGTTTGCAGCTTGTGAGAGAAACAGCACTGTACATTGATGCTAATTCAGAGCATATAGAGTCTCATGGAGAACATTTCTCCAACCCTGCCAAATATAGGCGTGTGGCTAGCACTGTATATAAATCTTCAAAAGGGCAATATCAAGTCATCTTCTTCAGGATGTTAGAAGCATTAGTCTGCCTGGGCTGTTTTAACAAAATATCAGATGCTGGGTGGATTAAAGAACAGAAATACATTTATTACAGTTCTGGAGGCTAAAAATTAATGATCAAAGTGTTAGCAAATTTGGCTTCTGGCAAATTTGGTTTCTGGTAAGGACATCCTTCTTGGTTTGGGACAGCATAACACTCTTCATGCCCTCACATGCCCTTTTATCCACAAGTGCACATGGAGAAAGAAACAGCACAATCTCTGGTGTTTCTTCTTACCTGGACACTATTCTGTTGAATCAGAGCCCCACGTTTATGACCTCACTTCACTTTACTTATTGAGAGGTTTCATCTTCAAATACAGTCACACTGAATGTTAGGGTTTTAACATATAAATTTTAAGAGAACACAAACATTCCACTCCACAACAATGGGGGAAATAATAAGATCAGTAAATTTCCTGACCAAGAGTCCAATGCAGTACTACATTTGCTGTGAAATGAGTTTCTTGATTATAAACAATGCTGCGTGGAATACTATGATGGTGGAAAGTCATTCTATTAATATATGAAGGGTAGTTTTGGAAGAAACATTAAGTGTAGGAAAGGCAATTTTATGTCCAAAGTATCTATTCAACTAAGAATAAAGCAAAAAAAATGCAACTCCTTCTCTGATAGAAGTTGCCCAACGTATTCACCTGAGAAATAGTGCATCTTACTTTTTGTCTCTATTTCAAACAACCAAGAAAACAACCTATTACATTCTCTTTAGCTCCCTGAGCTGTAACATTAAATGCATGACTTCTGCCTAGTCAATACAGATCAATACATTAGTCTTGCTTTAACTTTATGGCCCTTTCACGATTATCCCACACACTCTTAATATCCATTTCCACACAGGTATCTCAAATTTTTATCTCAGTAAATTAGAAAAATCAAATACTTTTTTGGAACGCAACATTACCTCCTAATGGGTATATACCTTGACTTTGTGGATCTGGGACTTGAGTTTAGTGATAAACCTAGAATCAAAGAGGAATAGTCGTAATGTTTCCTGAGAATGATAAGCAGTGTCTTGCAAGGTAATTGTCTTAAGAAAGGTCATTACAGTGACCTCAGACAGGACATGGTTAATCTCTTCAGACAAGGTTGAAGGTTTTTATTGTCAAAGGTGACTCATCAGATTATTTTTTTAAAGGTGTGTGGTAAAATTTAGGATTACATATACAAATGGCCATCTTACAGGTAAAGTTTGGACCTCCCTTTGGTTCCCACTTCACCTAGTTTGAGATCAGGTACCTTATTGATGTTATGTGTCTCCCCTTCCCTCCTCTGGTAGTTTTCAGCTACTGCTAATCCCTTTCTTAGAGTATTATGGTAAATGTTCAGAGTCTGCTTATGAGTGAGAACCTGTGGTATTAAGTTCTTTGTTTCTGTGATAGATCACTTTGTATTATAGACTCTAAATTCATCCAAGTTGTTCCAAAGTCCACAATTTTGTCTTAGTTTATGGTTGTGTAATATTCCTTCATGCATACATACCAATTTTTTTTAATCTAGACCAGTTTTGATGGGCAGCATGGTTGGTTCCCTGGTTTTGCCATTGTGAATAGTGCTGCAGACTCATCAGAATTTAAGGGTTCAATGCCTCCAGATTAATCAGGGTCTTTCCAATATCCCTATTCACCTTTCAGTATCCTATTTCTTCCCAATCAATGCCCTAACTTTAATAATAGACACACTGTGAGAGTAAGAATTTGATTTCCCTTGTAATTCATTGGATGAGATTCTGGGTTTGATTTTTAACAATTTTAACTTTATGACTACAGGAGATATGGATCTCTTTCAGGAAATACAGAAAATTTCAGGTCATTATAAAGCAAGAGAGTTGGGAATTTGCATACTTTACCTCTATTTTTTTCTTTCTCCCACTTTGACAACAGCATAAGGAGCAACCAGAAAATCTCATAATAATTTTTTAGTTTGGCAAAAATGTTCAAAGGTGTCATAAGTATAATCACTCTGATTCTTGCCTCTTATAAGTGTTTGTTAGGAATATCCACTGGTGATGAGCCAGGCATACTTAACATAGTGTAGATGTAATTTGACAGGTTTTCCAAGGCAAGTCTAAGTTAAAATAGGGTAAGCATTCAGACATCTTTCTTATTGTTACATGACCTTCACCTGACTAACCAGGCATGCCAGTCCTTACTACCTTGCTGGTTGGAATGTGGATATACCAATATAGAAAATTATGAAAAAAAATACACAGACAAATAAAACAAAACAAAACAAAACAAAACAAAAAACTACACCCACTCAACACAACAAAACATAGACATGATGTTCGAAGGAAAACCCAAATCTAGTTAGACACTAACATTCATTATTTAGAATGTCCCTGTGACCTCAAAAGGTTGAGGAATGGTAATCAAAACTTGTTACCAAATATCTGCAGTCCTTCACTTTTAGTTCATGACTTGCTTAATCATCACTAAAAGTATATAAAAATTATTGTCAAAGGTAAGAGCGTGCCCTTTCTCTTAAGACACCCATGTTCTTCCTTAAGTATGACCTTTTTCTTTCTAATGAATTATTTCTTAAGATTTACTTTGAATTCACTCTAAAATTCTTTTCTGTGGCAAAGTCAAGAACCCATGGAACAACACAACACGCACCAACCAGTATAAGTGGTATTTTGCATATTCTATTGCTACATTCGGACATGGACTATCAGTGCTCTCTTTACTATTGGAAATAGATTTGTTAGTGTCTTTAAATCTAATTTGTTAGTGTCTTTGACTATAGAGTCAATTTTAGAAATTCTAGAGTCTATTCAAAAAATTCATTCTTGCAATTCTGTTTCTCAAGAACAGCTTCTGATACCAATCAATCTAGGTTCCATAGAGAGACAGAGTCAATCGAATGTAGATACAGTCAACATTTTTAATAAATGTTTATTTTGTCCATTCTTATTTTTTCTCTATTAGGTAGAAGAATGAAACTATATTTTCCTTTTTTATGTAAATACTTTTGCACATATATTAGTCAACCTTTTTTCTGTAGTAACAAATAACTCTCCAATTGTATTGACTTTGAAAAAAAATATGTATTTCTTCCTGTGAGGACTGCAGCTATGTTGAGCTCAGGTGTACTCCACACTTTATTTTATTCTAGGACTCCTGCTAAAGAAACATCTGATCTCTGGAACATAATTTTTTATTGATGAGAGCTCAAGAGGGATGAGCCTATTGTGTGCAACTTAAAACCTCTACTTGTATTTGAGAACACTGCTCTTCTTCCCCCACTCTGTTAGTCAAAGCCATCCATCTGGGCAAATCCAGAGTAAATGGGGTAAAAACATTCACTCTTACAACTACAGTAGAAAACATCACAGAATTCCATAACAAAAGGCAAGAAGGTACAATACTATGATGGGTAAGTAACTGAGTTGTGAAGAATTATTCTATCTACCACAGTGTCACTAAAGAAATGCATTGTACTCAGAACCATACATCTAAATAATTAGTAGGCTTATTAAATATTTTCCAATTTATCTTGGTTTCATTGCTGAAAAAAATACTATTTTGCATCAATTACTGGTGGAAGCATGGCATCTGACTTACATGATTAAGTTTAATACACCACAAAATAATTAGGTCTGAAGGGGGATTTATGGAATCAGATGCAAAGTCACATAATGATTTTTTAAAAGGTGTCGTTATTATTAGTAATAATTCTACTTATGGAGTATTTATGTTATTTTGGGTTCTTTTATATGCCTGACTTGCATGTTCTTATATAATTACTATAAAATGTATGTGAAGCAATTACTTTTGATAGCTCTATTTCAAAAAGGAGAAAACTGAAGCAAGAAAAGTTTACCAAAATCCTAATTATTAGAGAGCAAATAGCAGAATCAGAATTCAACTCCAAACCTGTAAAAGTAAGAGTATAAAACTGTAGCTGCTGTAATATTGCCCAGCAAGTCATAGCATTTTATCTTATTTTAAATATAATAAAAACCATGACATGTTTTCTCATTAATAATGCCTGAAAAAGGCATATAAACACATATTTAAGATTTTATTTACCTCTGCTAAAAACTATGGGAAAATATAGATGCACAGAGCCTCAAGATAATTTTATCTAAAGACATTTCAAAGCATTTACACACTTAATCTAGAAGGATGTATTTCACATAAGGTTAAAATGCTGGGGTGATGGATTTTACATTCACAGATTTAAATTTAGATGATTTGTCCTAATCAAAATCCACAGGAGTTATTTTTAAAGACATTCCTATCATTCATCTCATCAGTTTATCTCAGGTATTTATACTATAAATTTCTCTCTGTCATGCACATTGATTAAAAGACAAAAACATCAGTTGTAAATATGTTTTTAAGATTATCTTTAGAAAGTGAAATGTTAGCACGTGTGTTGATGAGACTGTTTTCTTAACGCATTAGTTTTCTTTAAAAAGCTAACAGCAAGATATTTATATATATAGAAATCAAAATAATCTTATGCAACAGCATATGCTGTATGCATTTCAATTTGGTAAGTTGTATAGAAGATGCAACTTGAGTTATATATTGCTGGCAATGAGACTATAATGGCTTAAGTTCTTTTCATTTGGAATAAGAAAATACTAAGAGCTTTGGTTTATTTTAGAAAACTATAGCTAATCCTTAGGTACTTTAGAATATTCTGTTGGAAAGGGACAGGAACATTTTCATTTGACTCATCTAGCATATCTGTTGGTACTCTTTGGTGATCATATCAGGTAAATAACTATATCTGCAACAGAGTCTCAGTTCCCCACCAGATAGACTAAAAGAAAAATTTAAAAGCAATATAAAATGGAAGTAAGCATATGGGTAGAGATTATTAGTGACTTACATGATGCCCCAGATTTGATGGTGAGAATGGGTTTAGAAAATGGAAATTTGGGTAAGTGAATTATGTGTGGTGGTATCTTATGTATACTACAAAAAGCTTTTGTGTACTTTTGAACACTTATTAAAATATTCTTGGTGATAAGGTTAACTTTAGAGTTCATACATGCATTTTATCATTGTTGCCATACACTTTAAATGAGTCTAGGAAATTGTGTGAACAACTTCATAAAACACTAATCCTTTATGTATCTGTTCAAAACATGATGCAGCATTATAGTATCCCTATAATGGAAAAAAGTGAAGTTGACTGATTACAAATCAGTTTATACTAACTTAACATCTGAGGGAAAAGCTTCCACTGTCTTTTATTAAACCAGCAAGTGAACTAAGTATCTGCAGAAATAATTCAGTTTTGAACTACAAAGCATACACGTTTCTATTATATGGTACAGAAGACAATTTTCTGTCAGTTTACTTGCCAAGACTCAGATTCTCATTGTCCTTGCTGGAAGTGGAGAAGGAGAAGGAAACATCTAGAATAAGAAGTGGGAATTTAACAAGTGAAAACACTATGCCTCTGATACTTTCTTTTCTATTCTTTTCTTTTTATTTATTTATTTATTTTTCTTTTTTTTTGAGTTGGAGTCTCAATCTTGTCACCCAGGCTGGAGTGCAATCTTGTCACCCAGGCTGGAGTTCACGGCCACTGTAGCCTCAACCTACTGGGTTCAGACGATCCTTCCACCTCAGTCTTCCAAGTAGCTGGAACAATAGACACACGCCACCATGCCCGGCTAGTTTTTGTGATTTATTGTAGAGACGAGGTCTCACCAAGTTGCCCAGACTGTTCTCAAACCCCGGGGGTTGGGTAATCCTCTAGCCTCGGCCTTCCGAAGTGCTGGAATTACAGGCTGAGCCATGCCCAGTCGCTCTGTTACTTTCATTTCTGCATAATCACTGGCTTTTGATACTGCTAATTTTACTAATTGTGTTAGGATACCACATGATCTACCCTGTAACATTTTAAGTGTACATTACTGTACTTCTGTGAGCATACTCCAGATATTTCCCCTGACCAATTAATACAGTTTTCCACTTTTAGAAAATTTTTAATGAGTCAAAAAATCAGATTTTTCAAGCTAACTCTTATAATTTGTATTATATACACTTTCCTTTTATATAGCAACCTTTAACTTGTACTATATTTGATTTTTATCTTGTTTATTTTTATTGTTGCCATATGCGTAGAATAGGTTGTCATATTTTGTCTTTCAATTCTTTTTTTAGCCTCTTAAGCAGTCTCCTCATTTCTAAATTTTTTTAAACTATTTTAACTTTTTTTATTTTAAAGATATGAAGTACAGTTTAGGATTAGGTATACAAGTGATCCTTGTACAGGTAAAGTTTGGGGTTTTGATCAGGAATTGGATGTTTATTTCCATAAGGGTGTCTCCTGAGTTTTCAAAGATTCTTATAGTTTGAGGTTTTTTAATTTTGATCTTTGATCCATTTACAGTTTATTTTTGTGTATGGTGATAGGTAGGGGTCTTGTTTTAATCTTCTGCATGTGGTCAGCCAGTTTTCCCAGCACCATTTGCCAGTTTTTCCCAGTGGTTTTTGGTGGAGGCTTTGTCAAAAGTGACTTTGTTGAGAAGTTGAGGTTTTTCTTCCACAATCTCTATCCTGTTCCATTGGTCTATATGCCTGTTCTTATACCAATACTAGGCTGTTTTGATTATTGTAGCCTTATAGTAAAGTTTCAAGTATGAAAGCATGTTACCTCTCACTTTGTTTATTTTTCTGAGGATTGTTTTGGCTTTTTTTTGTTCATTTATGTTTCCATATGAATTTCTGTATTGTCATTTCCAGGTTGGTAATTTAATGGGAATTGCATTGAGTCTGTAGATTGCCTTTGGTAGGATGGACATCTTTACAACGTTGATTCTTTTAATCCATGGCATGGAATATTTTTTCATTTGGTTGTGTCTTCTTGTATTTCTTTGAGCAGTGCTTTGTAGTTTACATTGTAAAAGTCTCTCACTTCTCTGGTTAGAAAGATGACAAATTATTTCTTTTTATGTGGGTATTGTGAAAGGGATAGTGCTTTTCATTTGGTTCTCTGTCTGCTTGTTGTTGGGGTATAAGAAAGCAACTATCTTTTGCACATGTATTTTGTACCCTGAGACTTTGCCAAAATCCTTTATCAGTGCAAGGAGATTTTCAACAGATTCTCTTGGATTTTCAAGGTATAGGATAATATCATCAGCAAAGAGGGATAACTTAATTTCCTCTCTTCCTATTTCGATACCCCTGATTTCTTTCTCTTGTCTAATTGCTCTAGCCATAACTTCCAACACAATATTGGACAGGAGCGGTAAGAGTGGGCAGCCTTGTCTTTTTCTTCTTTTCAGGGCAAATGTTTTCAAGTTCTGTCCATTTAGCAATATGCTGGCCGTGGGTTTTTCATAGATGACACTTACTATTTTGAGATATGTTCATTCTATGCCTAGGTGTTTGAGGGTTTTTTATCAAGAAATGATGCTGGATTTTATCTAAAGCTTTTTCTGCATCTAATGATGTAATCATGTGGTTCTTGTTTTTACACCTCTTGATGTATATAATTATAGTTATGGTCTTGCAGATGTTGAACCAGCCCTGCATCCTGGGGATGAAGCATGACTTTGGTCATGGTGGATGATTTTTGAGATGTATTATTTGATCTGATTTGCTAGAATCTTGTTGAAAATTTTTCCATCTATGTTCAACAGAGACATTGGCCTGTAGTTCTCTTTTGTGTTGGATCTTTACTTAGGTGATTCATTAGGCTGTTAACTTGTGATCTTTCAATGTTCTTAATGGATATTTATAGAGACATAAATTCCTCTCTTACAACTGTTTTCATGTCATCCTACATGTTTTGGTAAGATGTTTCTTTGTTTTCATTTGTTTCCAGAAAGCTTTTCATTTCTGTTTTGAGCCAGGAGTCATTCAGCATCATGCTGTTTACTGTCCGTGTCTTTTTGAGTTTGGAGGGAATTGTGTTGATGTTGATATTTATTTTAATTCCACTTGAGTCTTAGAGGGTGCATGGCAATATTTTGATATTAAAATTTGTTTATTTACCCAAGTTGGGTATCAGTGTGATGTAAGATTTGTAAAATGATTTTGGGGAGAATTCTTTTTCTCAATTGTCTGAAAAACTTTCAATATGATTGGCATTAGCTCCTCCTTGTATGTTTTGTAGAATTCTGCTGGAAAGCCACCTTATCCAGGGCTTTTATTTTTTAGGTAGTATTCTTAAGATGGAGTCAATTTTCTGGGTTGTTATTGGTCTATTTAGTGTCTTAATGTTTTCTTGTTTCAACTTTGGGAGGTTGTGTGATGTCAGAAAGTCCTCCATTTCATTAAGGTTATCAAGTTTGTTTCCATACAAGTGTGCATAATAATCTCTGATATTTGTTTGTATTTCCTTTTTTTTTTTTTTGAGTTGGAATTTCACTCTGTTGTCCATGCTGGAGTGCCGTGGCATGCTCACAGCCACTACAGCTTTGATCTGCTGGGCTCAGGCGATCCTTCCGCTTCAGCCTTCCAAGTAACTGGAGCTACAGGCAAGCATCACCACACCTCATTAATTGTTTGATTTATTGTAGAAGACGAGGTCTCACCAATTTGCCTAGGCTGGTCTCAAACTCCTGGACTTGGGGAATCCTCTTGGTTTGGCCTCCCAAAGTACTGGGATCACAGGCTTGAGTCACTGTGCCCAGTCTTCATTTGTATTTCTTTGGGGTCAGTTGCGGCTTGATCTTTTGCATTTCTGATTGTGTTTATCTGGACTTTTTTTCTCTTTTTATTGGTCATTCTGGCTAGGGGTTCATCATTTTCTGTATCCTTTCAAAGAACTAGCTTTTTGTTTTGTTAATTTTTTCTATGATATTTTTTCTTCTATGTCCCATATTTGGGCTTTTACTTTGGTGATCTGATTTTTTCTGCTAAAGTTAGGATTTGGTGGTCTTGTCATTTCAGCTCCCTTAGGTGATTTATTGGGCTGTTAACTTGTGATCTTTTCATTTTCTTTCTGTGTGCTTACACAGGCAAAAAATCCTTTCTTAGAACCGTTTTTATAGCATCCCAAAGATTTTGGTAAGATGTTTCTTTTTTTTCATTTGTTTCCAGGAAGCTTTTAATTTCTGTTTTATGTCTGTGTTGATCCAGGAGTCATTCAGCATCATGCTGTTTAGTGTTCATGTCTTTTTGAGTTTTGGGGGAATTGTGTTGATGTTGATATTTATTTTTATTCCACTGTAGTCTGAGAGGTGAATGGCAGTATTTTTATCTTAAATTTGTTTATTCTTTATTTGCTGAGGATGTGATCAATCTTGGAGTATGTTTTATGTGTTGATAAGTAGAGTGTATATTCTGTGGTTGTTGGGTAGAGTGTTCCTTAGGTATCTATTAAGTCCATTTGGTCAAGTGTCAAGTTGAGATTCTGGATCTCTTCGTTGATTTTTTGCCTTGATTATCTCTCTAGGGTCATTAGTGGGATATTTAAGTCCCTGGCTATAATAGTGTTAAAGTCAATATTCTTTTTCATTTACTTCATGGTTGCTTTAAAAATGTTGGTTCTCCTGTGTTTGGAGCATACATGTTTAGGATGGATATTTCTTGTTGATGGATTGAACCTTTTATCATTATGTAGTGTCCTTCTGATTTTTTTTTATAATTTTTGATAGTTTAAAGGCTATTTTGTGTGATATTAAGATCATGACTCCTGTCTTCTTTTGTGATCCATTTGCCTGGAAATTCATTTTCCATCTTCTAATTTTAAGTCTCTGTACATCCTTTGAAACTCAGTACTTGTCCCATCTTTCTGAAGTTTGTGCTTCCAGGACCTCTGGGTCACGATCAACCCCTATGTAATTAACATGCTGGATACAGAGATCAAGTCTGTTGCTCTGTGGTAAGTAAGCCAGAGCACTTTCCTGCACAGTTTTCAAAATTGTGGCAGGATGTCTGTTTCATCTTCCCCAGTGGTGCTCTGCTACTGGCTCCCTTGCTGTGCTCCCTCTTCAGTCTGTGCTGCCAGTGTCTAGCCATACACTGCAGTGGTGTGGCAGAGCCTAGAGACAGCAGTCACTTTCCGCAGCTTCTCTCCAGGAAGGGTTTTGCTGATTGGAAAAACAAATGACACTTGGCTTTTGCACCCCAGGAAATGCTAGGGACCAAGTAGAGCAGTTGCGGTATCAGCTGCTTCCATAGGAAAGCCCTGAGGCCACTTGCTCCCGAGTTCCCACTCAGTCAGTCACTCACACACCCACTTACTAACAGACATGTACACAAAATTGTCCCAAAACTCGCTCACTCACACTATGTGAGTCCGTTTGTCTCTGCCATCATCTTCCTCTACCTCCAATTGTAATTTATTTATCAATTTTATGCTTAGACTTTTTTCAGTTATTTTATCTTATTTTTATCTTTATCAGAAAATATAACCACCTTCCATACATGCATATACACTGCTTGTAGGACAAGGTTCAAACAGTACTGACACTTACAGACCTTCACTTTTTGAAACTGTTACAAATAACGATTGACATTTCTATATTTTTAGATTTGTCATAATATTGCCACTGATAAGACTCAAATCTTCAGTATTTTTTGTGTATTGCTGTGTGAAAACAGCACCATAAACCTAGCAACTTTAAACAATCCACATTTATTGATCTCACAGATTCTAGGAGTCAAAATTCAGGGCACATTTTAGCTAGTTATGCAGTTTCAAAGTATCAAAGATTGACAAAAATTATCTAAGTGCCAACCAGGGTTGCAGTCTCATCTGAAGCTGAATTAGGGAAGAATCTGCTTCCAAGCTCATTGTTGTTGACAAAATTTAGTTTCTTGCAAGTCACTACACTCAGAATCTCAATTTCTTGCTAGTTGTCAATTGGAAACCTCTCACAGCACCTTGTCATACCACCTTTTGTCTAAGGCAAGTTACTGCTTTTCAGCTTGATTATTTAAAGTCAGTAAGGGAAAGAGAATCTTCCAGCTACCTTAGAGATAATAACATGACAAATACATTACAATTAATCATCATGTGCATCTTATCATATTTGGTCTGTGCTTTTGGTTGCAGGTAGGGAGGGGATCACACAAATGCATGAACACTAACATATGAGTATCTTGGGACTCACCTAGAGTATATCTGCCACAGCCACATTTATTTAATTATGTCCTTTCTGTAATGGTTCACTCATAATGTTTACAATTCCTGACACATTGTTTTCTTCATTTATGTTAATATATCCACACTTTTTATCTTTAAGAATCCTCTGACCAGCATAATCTCAAAACTACTAAAGAAGTTATTGTTGCAGGTAATCATTTAACAATTTCACATTTAAATAAAGATAAGACCATTATAAGGCATTTTTACCAATCTAATATTTGTTTAGGCCTTCTAAGAAAAAGCGCTCAACTGATTATAGGAGAACAATGTCTCCCTGGCAACTATTTTTTAATAATACAGTTATAATCTTCATTCAATGCCTAATAAAATCAGGTTCACATGTTTGTAATATAAGGAATTTCACTTCACAGGGGCACATTATTTAATATGTAGCAATAATTCAAAAATGCTTATGATTGAATGGGTCATGTCTGAGTATTAGGTGATTAGACATAGGATGCAAAATTACTTTTAAGCAAGCAATTTAATATAAATTTGTAATATAATTTGAATAAAAACTGTGTTGAAAAGATGAATATTTTAAGCATAGTTTAATGGCTACTAACCCAACATGATAAAAATTGCTTTTGATATAAAGAACTGCACAGTTCAGTAAATATTTCTTGCTGATTAAATGAATTCTTTAAATTAAATCCAGCACCAAACATCACCATCTTTTCCCTTTTTCTTTAATAGTAATTTGCTCCAGAGTCTATTAGTTATTTTAAATTGCCACTGAAACGTAATCTAAGATGAAAGACTCATGTTTTAGAATATACACGAATGACACATAATATAAACTTGGTAACAAAAAAACAACTTCTTTCAACTGAGAAAAAAATCACATTTAATAGCATGAGATATAAAAGAAAAGCAAGGCTGCCAGACAAATTAGTAGCACTTCTATATTGAACAATGATATGCATTCATCAGTGGTTGCCAAAAGATACTTATGTTTATGTACTGCCTTGAATCTCTTATCTAAAACTCTATACTTTTAATCATTCAGCATGTATTTACTGACAATTATTTGTTTGCTTCAGTATATTAGTCAAATATCTGACACTTAAAATTGCTAATAGATTAAATGTAATGTGGTTGCTAGATATGTGAAAACCCTCTATGATTAAAAAAAATTTTTACATGGCTAGATACCAAAATGAAACTCTTACAATAGTAATACTTCATTGGAATTGATTTATAAATGTCATGTTAGCTACAATGCAATGAATTGTGTAATGGATTTCAGAATTTTTTTTTTCTTTTTTCAAGTCATGTAAAGTACTTCAGAGGTGAAATTTCAAAGTCATGTAAACTTTTTATCAGGCTATTAGTGGAAGACACAAATAGGTTTTAAAAATTTTCTAGTTTTTCAAAGTGAAATAAGTTAATATCTTATGCTTGCATTGCTTCTTTTCTTTTCTTTCTTTTTTTTTTTTTTTTTTTTAGTTGGAATCTCACTCCGGGTCACCCAGGAAGGAGTGCAGCGGCACGCTCATGACCAATCCAGAGTCAACCTGCTGGGCTTTGGTAATCCTTCCCTCTCAGCCTTCCAAGTAGCCGGAACTACAGGTGCAGGCTATCACACCTGACTAACTTTTTTATTTTACTGTAGAGAAGAGGTCTTACCATGTTGCCCATGCTTGTCTGGAGCAGGCAATCCTCTCTCTTCGGCCCCCCAAAGTGCTGGGATTACAGGCTTAAGCCACCGTGCCCAGACTTGGATTGTTCTTTATAATGCATACCTTCTGGCAATTATCAGTATTTTGGGGTCGTGTGTGTGTGTGTGTGTGTGTGTGTGTGTGTGTGTGTGTTCTTAGGAAAAAGGTTCCACTCTTACCCATGCTGGAGTACACTGGTACAATCATAGCTCACTTCAACCTTAAACTTCTGAACTCAAGAGGTCCTCCACTCTCAGTCTCCAAAGTAGCTGGGACTACGGGAGCATGCTACGATATCTGCCTTTTTTCTTTTCTTAGCAATCAACAATTAACCTTGATGTTAAAAACATGTCTTCATTGGGTTTAAAATTCTAGGTCAGCAGTAATTTGCATTCACTATTATAAAGATATATCTGATTGGCTTATTGCTTTTTTATTTCTGTGAAGAAATTCTTCGTTAGCCTTATTATTATATTTTTGATTATTTTTTTTTCACTCTGCTAGCTTTCACGATTTTATCAAGGACTTTGGTTTTCAAGAGGTTTACTCAATGAGAGTTTTAAGTCTAAGTGTTTATATCTTACAACAATGTGAAAAACTATAAGCCATCATCTCTCTATTCTTTTTTTTCATATGACATTCATATGCTAGACTTAGCATATGGCATTCATATGTTAGACTTTTTAATTCCTACATATCTCTCATACCCTGTATTTTCAATTATTTATTTCCAGTAATTCAGTTTGACTTTTTATGAATAGGAAATTTACTTCATTGATCTTGTCCTTTGGAACATCTAAATATTTGTTCTAGAGAATTATTAATATAAGAAAGTCTGTTCTCATATCTACAACTTTTACTTTATTCTTTTTGGATAGAATACAAATTTGTGGTTACATTTTATGTTTTTCTTCTGTTTTTCTTTTTGGCTGAAAACAACACATAGTAATTATTTTATTATTCCTGAGTCTGTATTTCAGATACAGCTTAACTGGGTTCTCTGCTTCAGAGATTCACCAAGTTCCACTCAAGGTGCTAGCTGGGCTGTATTCTTATCTGGAGGTTTGACTAGGGAAGTGTTCATCATAAGTTCACACAGATTGTAGGAAGAATTCCAGTCTCTGTGAGAGCTTCACAGAGAGTTGGAGGTTGCCAGATTCTAGGAACTGCTCTCTGTTCTTTGCCACACAGACCTTTTTGCCATATGGGACTTTTGTTACAAGAGTTTTTCACAGGCAGTTTGCACCATCTCTCTTTTCATTACTTTTTAAGTTTTTTAAATTTTTTAAATGTCTAAAATTTTATATTAACTACAGTGGGTATGTGCACAGGTTAGTTATACATGGATAGGAGTGATGGTGATGTTAGGACTTCTACTGAACCTGTCAGCCAAGTAGTGACCATGGTATACAACCCCTATCTCCCTTCATCACTCCCCCCTTTAGGAGTCCCAGTGTCTGCTATTCTCACCTTTGTGTCCATGTGTACCCACTGGTTAGTTCTCACTAATAAATGAGAACATTTGTTATTTGGTTTTCTGTTTCTGTGTTTATTTGTCTAGAATAATGGCTTATAGCTGCATTCATGTTGCTACAAAATGACATGATTTTGTTCTTTTTTATGTCTGCATAGTATTTTATGATATACATTTTGATATATTTTCTTTATCTAGTCTACTTTGATGGGCACCTAGTTTGGCTTCATGTCATTGCTATTATAATTAGTGCTGCTATAAGTATATGAGTGCAGTTGTCTTTTTGGTAGAATAATTTTTGTTCCTTTGGGTCTATACCCAATAATAGGATTGCTGAATCATATAGCACATTTATTTTTTAGTTCTTTGAGAGATTTCCAAACTACTTTCCACAGGGGCATAACTAGTTTAAATTCCTATCAAGCAATATATGACCATTCCCTTTTCTTTACAACCTCACCAACATCTGTTGTTTTATGATATATCTAAAATAGCCACTCTGACTTGTGTTAGATTGTATATAATGTGGTTTTGATTTGCATTTCTCTGAATAGTGATATTGAGCTTTCTTTAAAAAAGTTTGTTGCCCACTTGTATGTCTAATTTTGAGAAATATCTGTTCATGCCCTTTGCCCACTTTTTATTGAGATTATTTGTTGTTTTCTTGTTGATTTATTTAAGTTTGTTATAGATTCTGGATATAAAAATTTGATTGTTGATTGCATAGTTGGAATATTTTTTCTCATATTCTGTAGGTTTGTCTATTTATTCTGTTGATAGTTTCTTTTGCTGTGCAGAAGCTTTCTAGTTGAATTAGGTCCCACTATTCAATTTTTGTTCTTGCCACATTCGCTTTTGAGGACTTGGTCATAAAGTCATTGTTTTGGCCAATGTCCAGAAGAGTGTTTCGTAGGTTTCTTTCTGGATTTTTAGAGTTTTAGATCTTACATTTAAGTCTTTAATCTATCTTGAGTTAATTTTTATATGTGATGAGAGGTAAAGGTCCAGCTTCATTCTTCTGCATATGGTTAGCCAGTTTTCCTAGCATCATTTATTGAATATCGTGCCCTTTTGCCAATGTTTATTTTTGTTGACTTTGTCAAAGATCAGTTGGTTTTAGGTAACCATCTTTATTTCTGGGTTCTCTATTCTTTTCTATTTGTCTATATTTTTTTACAAGTACCATGTCGTTTTATTTACTGTACCTTTGCAGAATAGTTTTGAATTTCAGTAATATAATGCTTCCAGCTTTGTTATTTTTGCTTTGAGTTGCTTTGGTTACTTAAGTTATTTTTTGTCTCCATATGAATAATTTTTCCCTAATTCTATGAAAGTGATATTGATAATATTTTTTATTTTAAAGATGTGGGATACAGTTCAGGGTTAGGTATACAAATGTTCATTGTGCAGGTACACTTGTTGATAAAGTATGCCCCCCCTCAATATTGATAATTTAATATAAATTTCATTGAATCTGTAGATTGCTTTGGGTGGTATGGATATTAACATAATATTGATTCTTCTAGTTTATAAACATGGAATGTTTTTTGATTTTTGTCATCTTTAATTTCTTTCATTAGCATTTTTTAATACTCCTTGTAAAGATATTTCCTTTCTTTGATTAGGTGTATAGTCATATTAATTTTTGTAAATTAAATTGTCTTGTTTTGATTCTCACCTTGATTGTTGTTGGTGTGTAGAGCTGCTACTAATATTTAGCATTGATTTTGTATTCTGAGACTTTACTAAAGTTACTTATCAAGTCTAGATATCTTTTGGTAGAATCTTTAGGGTTTTCTAGATATAGAATCATACCAGCTTCAAAGAGAGATACGTTGACTTCCTCCTTTTTTTATTTGGATACCTTTTATTTCTTCTCTTGCCTTATTTCTCTGGCTAGAAAATTCAGCCTATTTTTGATATTAATATTAAGAGTGGACGTTATTGTCTTGTTGCAGTCCTTAGGAGAAATGATTCCACTTTTTGCCAAGCATTGTGATGTTGGTTGTGGGTTTGAAATACTTGGCTCTTATTGTCTTAATATATGTTCTGTTCATTCCTAGATGGTTGAAGGTTTCTTTTAATGAAGGGATGTTAAATTTTATCAAATATTTTTTTTCACTGCCTTTATTAAGATGGTCATGTGGTTCTAGTTTTTAAATTTGTTTATATGGTGCACCGTGTTTATTGATTTACATAAACCTCAAAACCTTACAAATACATGGGAACTAAACAATTTGCTCTGAATGATAACTTGGGCAAGCAATGAAATCAAAGCAAACATTTTAAAAAAGATATTTGAAACAAATGAAAATAGAGTTCCAACATAACAAAACCTTTGGGATGCTGTAAAAGCAGTGTTAAAAGGAAATATTATTGCAGAAAGTGTTCATATCAAGACAGAAAAATCTCAAATGAACAAGTTAGCATCACATATAAGGAAACAAAAAATAATAACAAACTGGACCCAAATTTAGCAGAAGAAAATATATTACTAATGTTGGAGCAGAACTAAATAAAATTGAAATAAACAAATAAACAAAATACAAAGGATAATTTTTTAAAAGGTTATTCGAAAGGATAAACAAGATTGTAAGACTCCTGGGCCAAATTAACAACAACTGCAAAAATAAGGAATTCCAAATACATACAATTAGAAATGAAAAAGGCAACATTACAAGTGATACCACTGAAATATATGTGTGTGTGTATGTGTGTATTAGAAATTACTATGAGCATCTTTATGCACATAGACTAGAAAATTATTAGAAATGAATAAATTCCTAGGAGCACACCACCTTTCAAAATTGAGCCAGGAAGAAAACAAAACTCTGAATAGACCAATAACGAGTCAGAATATTGAATTTGTAATAAAAACTTACCAACTAAAAAAACTCTGGACCAGAAAAATTCAGTCAAATTCTATCAAACACACAAGGAAAAGCTGGTACCAATCCTGCTGAAACTATTCCAAAATGTCAAAGAGGAAGGATTCCTCCCTAACTCTGTTCATGAAACTGATATCATCTTGCAAACAAAATCTGGCAACAAAACAACCAAGAAATAAATCTGTAGGCCAATATCCACAATGAACATAGATGCAAAAATCCTGCACAAAAATATTAGCAATCATATCCACCATCACATCCAAAAGATCATACACCATGATCAAGTGGGCTTTTTTCTAGGATGCAAGATTTATTCCTCTATACTTTTAATCATTTAATCCATTAAACTGTCATCAAAGTATTAACTATATCCATTAACTCTGAAGTTTCCTCTTTATTTTGTGTGTGTTTTTGGTAAGAACATATAACTTAAGATCTATCTTCCAATTTGTAAGTGCACATTATAATCTGATACACTACAGGCACTATGTTATAGATTCCTAGAACTTATTCATTTTGCCTGACTAAAACTATATACCCTTTGAACAATAGTTACACATTTTTCTTTGTCCTTAGTCACTAGAAGCCACATTTTGCTCTATTTTTATTAGCTTGACTATTTTACACATCTAACATAAGTGGAATCATGTAATACTTCTTTTTTTTGGTGACTGGATCATTTCATTTAGCATAATTCCCTTAATGTTCATCTATGATGTCACATGTGGCAGAATTTTCTTCTTTGTTAAGGCTGAATACTTTAATATTTTATTGTATGTTTATACTAACTTTTTATAAATTTTCAATCAATGGGCATTTAAGATGTTTCCATATCTTAGCTCTTGTGTGTAATGCAGCAATAAACATGAAAGGGTTGAAATCTTTTTGAGGTTTTGATATCAATTATTTTGGATATATAACCACAAGTAAGATATTGGTAGTTGTGTTTTTAACTTTTTAAGAAGATCCATATTCAATTTCTTCATATCCTTTCCAACACTTACTTATTTTTTCTTTAAATTGCCATTTTCTCTGTGATGCTATCTCATTGTGGTTTTCATTTGTATTTTACTGATGATAAATAATGTTGTTATAAAATCTCAATGAAAGAAATTAAAGAAAACACAAATAAATGGAAAGACTTCTCAGGTACATGAACTGGAAGTTTTAATATTTTTAAAATGCCCAATAGACGGGCTCAGTGGTTCAGCCTGTAATCCCAGCATTTAGAGAGGCCGAGATGAGTGGATTGTCTGAGTCCACGGGTTTGAGACCAGCCCGGGCAAGTTGGTGAGACCTGTCTCCACAATTAAAAAAAAAATTAACCGGACATGATAGTGGGCACCTGTAGTTCTGGCTACCAGAAAGGCTGAGACGAAAAGATCACTAGAGCCCAGCAGGTCGACGCTGGGCTGGCCATGAGTGTGCCACTGCACTCCAGCCTGGGCAACAAAGTGAGACTTCAACTCAAAAAATAATAAATAAATAAATAAATGCCCAATAATATCTGAAACTATCTAAAGATTGAATGCTATTTCCATGAAAATTCCAGTGATATTTTTTATAGAAATAAGGGAAAAAATTAAAGTTTATAGAGAACCTTGAAAAAACCCCAATAGCTAAAGCAATCTGAAGAATGAAAAAACTGGAAACATTACACTTTTTGATTTCAAAATATATTACAAAGTTACAATGAATACTGCCATAAAGACTGCCATATATGGAACAGAATAATGAGGAGAAAAATAAATTTACACATATATTGTCAATTGATTTTTGACTACTGTTCCAAGAAGATACCATGGGGAAAGAACAGTCTCTTAAAAAAATGATGCTGAGAAAATCATATAACTACATGTGAAAGAATAAAATTGAACCCTTATCATACTCCGTACACAAAAACAAACTGCAAAATAAATTTTAAAATTATTTAAAATATCTGAAACTGCAAAAGTTCTAGAAGGAAACATAGGAAAAAAATTTCTTCCTCTCGGTCTTTTTAAAAATTTCTAAATGTAAATCAAAAAAATAGACAAGAAAAGCAAAAATTGACAAGTAGGATTGCATGAAGCTTCTGCACAGCAATGGAAACATTCAATAGAATGAAAAGACAACTTACAGAATGGCAAAAAAAAAAAAATTGCAAACCATATGCCTGATAATGGGCTAATATCCAAAATATATAAGGAACTTCAACTCAATAACAACAAACACACAAACAAATAGCTCAACTAAAGAAAATGAGCAAAATACTTGAGCAAACATTTCTCCAAAGACATACAAATGGTCAATAGGTATATGAAAACAACTTTTATGTGTGTGTGTGCGGGGGTCCTGCCCCTGCCGGGTCTGGGGTTTTCTGAAGGAGAGACGATAGGCAAATGAAGGAACTTACGACGAAATGATATAGATGGACACTTGTTTCTGGACAGAATGCCAATTTAATGTTAGTAAACACAGAGCTTTTATACCATTCGTAAAGGGGCAAGACAAAGAAAATTTCTTCACGTATTATCCCTCAGAAGTTACCACCATCTAGTGGTCTTAGAAACAAACAAGCCAAGAACACTATCTACTTTCAATAAGTCCTGTTGTTAAGGCTAAGAATGATAGTTTTAGTCCAAAGTCCCGAATTACGGTCCTTGAAATGTCTCAAGAAAGTTTTCAAGTGCACATTTCTCCACGTGTCAGGAGTTTTCTCTCTGGGGCGTCTATGACCTACAAAGCTTTGTAATCGCCTTTTTTGTCCAGGTGTCTTCGTTACTTTTCTCTTATCCTGCAGTGTTTATTTCTAAAGAAAACTCAAAAGAAGCTTTTAGTGATGTTTCCCAGGCCCCCAAGGTTGCTTTCTGTCTTTAGTTAATTTATCATAAAAGTATTCAATTAGTATATTATGAAATTAGTGAAAGCCCGCTCTATAAACGTTAACTTAGAATTTTAACTATTGAATTAAGTAAAAACCTTAACGATTAATTTTCATCCTAAATCTGTGAAAACAGGGTTATAAATCACCTACATAACTCCTAGATAAGTGTCGGAACTTATAGTGAACTCATAATGAACTTACTATAAACTTGTGCTTCTAAAAAACCTTATGTCTAAACACTAAGCTACATAATTCTAAATCAAATAAGGAGTGAGTATACTTATATCATTTTTTACTCAAGCAATATCTAGTAACTTATAACCAAGTAAAAGAAAGCATTCTTGATACACTTCAGAGTTTAACCATTGCATATGTTAGAAAAGGCCAAATGGCTTGGTGGGAAACGGAAAAATGAACAATGACATCCTTGATAGCTGTGAGTACTTCACATAGACATGCTATTTTCTTCTTCCACGACTGCACAGAATTCTTCAGCCATATCAAACAGCAAAGGTGGAAGACAGAAGGGCCTCAGCTTCCCGGACTCGCCCTGCG
>CAUYQG010132208.1:0-14845 GCA_963574415.1 Tarsius wallacei
CGTGCGCTACCACGCCCAGCTGATTTTTTGATTTATTGTAGAGATGAGGTCTCGCTTGCCCAGGCGGGTCTCGAACCCGCGGGCTCAGGCAATCCACTCACCTCAGCCTCCCAAAGACGCGGGATTACAGGCTGAGCCACCGAGCCCGGCGAGTTGGATATTCTTACGCCAATACTGAGATCACGTAAAGTGAAGTTGATATTGCTTAGGTAGCTTCCCGAGATGCCTCGGAAGAGTTATGACGGAGTTAACTTAAAAAAGCAAATTAATTCAGATCTAAAGCACATACATGTTGTTTTAGCTACATACACTGTTTCTTAAAGTAATTTTAAATGAATTTATTTATCATAATAGTTTATGAATTATCAGACATATTTGAATTATTTCATTATCTCAAAAAATGCATAAAAATTAATATTTCCACTCACATCATATTTATATATTTATTTATTGCAACACTTATTTAAGTACCAATTTTTGGAAAATCACAAAGTATATATCAGACACTTAAACTTTTAAGAACATAAAATACAATATTTTCTCAAGTTACTATGTTAAGTTTTTTATATGGTATGTCAAATATTATTATTTTGTAAACTTTGTTTCTATAAACTGGGAGATTATATACTTCATCTTCCTTTAAGAATATATTATATTAATATAGAGTTCTTGAAATTACATTTTTAATTCTAAAATTGTACTATGTTTAACAGTATTTTTCTAAATCAACAGAACGTACTAAGCATATCACACTTTATTATATTTGCCATATAAACATTGACATAATATAAATGCTAGGTGTAACGTATTACAAAATTAAGCAATTATATATCTTACTGTGAACTATTTATAAACTAGAAAATATCTTTAAATCTTAAAATAATTTTCACAAAATGCCTTCTATGTTTTACAAAAAGTAAATATATATCATTTAAAAAATTTTTTGTTAAAAAGCTAACTTTCACTTTTCTCTTTCTTCTCCCTCTTTTACTTTTACTCTTATCTTTTAGCTTTATTTGAATATAATTTATCAACAGAAAACTAACATTTTAAATTATATAAAGCAAAAAATTAAAAGAAGTAAATGAAAAAAAGACAGAATATTAGTGTTATTGGAGATTTTCAAATTGCTTCTTTTGGTATAAATAAATAAATAGCCAGAAAGCCGTTTAAATATTTTAACAGCATCATTAAGCAAATCGATTATTTGACATGTATGGAATATCACATGCATAACTGTAGAATATACATTCTTTTCAAATAGTCACAGCACATTTAATGAAATACAGTATATTCAGGACCATAAAGCAACTTTCAACAAATTTCTTTTGAGAAATAATAAAGTACATATTCACTGATCACTGTAGAAATAAATTAACAATAATATCTGAAAATTAAAAACTCTCCAAGTATTTGTTAATTTAGAAGCAAACTACTAAGTCATTTTTAGGTCAAGGTAAAATTACTATGTACATTAGAAAAAATGTTGCGGAGAAAACAATAAAATTATGATCTAATAATATTGGTGGTATGAAGATTAAGCATTTCTGAGGTATGCATTTAATACATCAAAATGCACCTATAAGATAAAAAAATTAAATGTCAATGGGTCAAGCTTCCAGCAAATGACACCGGGAAAATTGTGCAAATGACCTACAAAAGCATGGTATGAATAATATTGTGGTAAAGAATATGATGTAGTATTCAATACTATACCATCAATAGTCAGATAGATCAATGAAACAGATTTAAAAGTCCAGAACTGACCCACATATTTATAAGCACTTTGTTGGTGACAAAGTCTTCTACAAAATATTTTGGTGAAGTCTTTTTTTGTCCCTATCTCTAGTGATGAAACAATTGGATATTATATAGAACAAAATAATGAAAACCTAACTTTACCTTATATCTTATTGAAAAGTTAATTTGAGGTTGATTACAAATTTAATCTGGTTAATTTTATTAATGTTAGAACTAAAATAATCAATGATTTAGGAAGAAAAATTACATTTAGGGAAACCTTGTTATGACCTTGGAGTAACAATATATGTCTTAAATATTAAAGCACTTAAACACTTTTCACAAAATAATGTAATTTATAAAGTACATTAATAAAAATATGGCCAGGCTTGGTGACTCACCTGTAATCCCAGCATTTTGGGAGGTCGAGGTGAGTGGATTGCCTGAAGCCTGCGGGTTCCAGACCAGCCCGGGCAAGTTGGCAAGACCTCGTCTCTACAATAAATAAAAAATTAGCCGTGCGTGGTAGTGCGTACCTGTAGTACCTGCTACTTGGAAGGCTGAGGCGAAAGGATCGCTGGAGTCCAGCAGGTCGTTGACTCGGGTGGTCGTGTGCATGCCTCAGCACTCCAGCCTGGGCGACAGAGTTAGTCTCCAACTCAAAAAAAAAAAATAGAAAAGAAAAGAAAGAATTTTTGCTAATCAAAAACTCATTCATAAAATGAATAGATCACAGAAAGGGAGAAAATATTCTGGATACAAACATCTGAAAATGACATGTATTCAAAATATATAAAGAATACTAAAAATAAATTAAATAGTTAAATAATACAATTCAAAAATGGACCAAAATTTTAAAAGTGCTTTACAAATGAGACTAACTAAATAATAAGTATAGGTAGAATGTGCAGCAAAGGATACACATATGAAGCATATAGACCTGATTAACACTTGCAGACCGATCCTGTGTATTATCTATGGCTAATGATTTCAGTTAAAATTGAAATTTAAAAAAACTGGCTGACATGAAGCTAAGAAAAAATGTCTTCTAGTGCATTTATTTCATAAAATTATATTTGTGACTTCCATAGTGCTATTATTAGGCTTACTGCCAATATTTTCTCCTCGTTCTTTTCTCCATGCTCGGTCACAATACTGTCTTTGTGCATTACCTTCTATCGATCCTTCAAAACACAACTTAACATTTTCTTTTTAGGAAGCTTTGTTTGAAAAAAAGGAAAAATAAATAAATAATAATAATAATAAAGCTTTGAATAGACAAGTCTTATCTAGACATTCATCTATTTTGTTTTCATATCACCATATGTATTACTTTTTCATGACATTTATATCATTATGAAATAAATATTTATGAACATTTTCATGTCTCCTATTGGGTAAAAAGCTGACTGAGGAAAATGCCTAATATTATATGGTTCTTTTTGAGAGTAACTTAAGAGTGTTTGTTTGGAGCAAATATGTGAAAAACAGGCATAAATGCTGTGTATATACTGGAATGGGTGATCAGTAAATATAGTTGTTCATGTAGTGAGAAAATTATCATATTGACTACATTTTGAAAATAATGGAAGATTGTTTTAGTTGTCATAAATAGTGATTGAATAATGGACTTAACATAGATCTATAGCAAGCAAATTTGCTATTATTTGAAGTAATCATCCAATATTTACCACATAAGCCTGATTATCAATATTATAAAGGGAAATATTATATATGTGTTCAATATTAAGACTTGTTTAATCAATATCCCAGAAATCAGGCTTCCCCAGCCCAAATGAACTACTGACCATGCTATTCTTGCTGAAGGACGCTATACAATTAACCAAAATCAGAACAAATCAATAAAAGACTACACAAAGATTTTCTTATTATAGCACCAGTAAGAAGTGGAACAGTTTCTGATAGTATATTAGACAGTTTTTCCATTCTTAATGTTTCTTTTATACTCCAGAGTTTTGTAGACATTTCTACTGGATTAAACTTTCTTGTCTGAGAGAAGCTACAGGACCACCTCAACGAATCAAAAGAAATGTTTTGTTGTTGTTCCCTTAGAGGAAGCATATCTGTCCTTGGTCATTATTTCCAAAGATGAACCACCTAAATGACATTGCTATATTTAAACACATTTTACCTTGAGCCTTTATATAAACTGGGTAAAATTAATGATTAACCTAGCTTCAATTATTTGCATTCCTCTCATAAACACTGAAAAATCATTTCTGTTTACTTTTATTCATCTTTCTGCACAATAACCTTTATCATAGTTATGGTTTACTCTAAAGCGATGTTTGACAGACAATTAGGTCACCCCATATTCAGATGTAAGTAACTATCTTTTATGGGTGACTGGGCACAAATTCAATACATTTTCTATGAATTATTTGCATAGTTCCCTATAGAGAACGGTCATGCCCTATCAGTTGCAGAGAAGTATGTCTAATTGTCATGCATTGCTACACATACTCTTTTTTTTATAAAAATCAATAATTTTTAATAATTCTGTGGAATCTTGAATTTATGTTTAAATACACTTAGGCAATAATTGTCTGGATGGTAGAATTATGCAAAGAAGTAAACAGTTTCTGAATCAATCAACACTTAGATTGTTGGTCTAGTTTATTGATTTTGAGCTTTTTTTCTATTTTGTTAAAAAGAAATATATGAAAAGTTAATAATTATTCTTGTAATGTTCCCAGGACAAATGTACTTTTATGTCAATGCATTGCGAAAGTCAAATATGTTTCATAGGTGTACCTCCCTCTTGCTCCTCTTATAGTCTTTTATGTTTCATACATAACAACCTAAGTACAACATAGATGTTTCAAAAAGCACTTCATTTTGTACCCTTTTCTAAAACACACAAAAGCGGGTAATGTCTTTTAATGACTGCTTATTTATACCTTTCATTTTGTGGCATATTAGACAAATGGGAAAGCTATTTGAAGAATATGCATCACATCTAAAATTTTAGTATTAACTTGGTATATATAATGCAAGTGGTTACGGATCTGAGGAATTCTAAATCATGAATTTTCCAAGATTATGTAGCACCTTTCTAAGTCTAGGAAGCAGCTTTTTTTCAAAATGTACAATATTTTTCTATTATCAAGACTACTTTTTAAAAGCTGGATCAAATATTAATCATTTCACTATAAAATGTCTGTAACAACTTTCTATGCTAATGTCTAGTAGGAGTAATCTAAAATGAAGAAAGACATAAGATATACAGAATTTTCAAAATGTATTTGATTGTGGCAATTCATTTTCAAGAAACATTTTACTGGACCAATTATCAATAAAACATATTTTTGGATATAATGGTTCATATAATTACATAGTAAGCCGAAATTAGGATATAAAATCAGTTTTAGGATTGCACAAAAAAGTGCTTAAACTTAAGCAATCAGAAACATTATTTCTTTAATATTATGATACTAATGCTTTAAAAGAAATTTGAGATTGTCTAGAATAACTATTATTGGTAGAGATAAGAAAAAAGATGTTTTGTATGGAAATGTGTACTCTCAAAATCACAAATTTATTCAATGACAGAATTAGTTCCATGAACAAGCCTAGCTTGAGGTGTGCAAGGAATTCAAGCAATAGTTTGTTAATTTACAATGCATGCCTGAGCCCGCGGGTTCGAGACCCGCCTGGGCAAGTGAGACCTCATCTCTACAATAAATCAAAAAATTAGCCGGGTGTGGTAACCCACACCTGTAATTCCAACTACTTGGAAGGTTGAGGCGGAAGGATCGCCGGAGCCCAGCAGGTCGAGGCTGCGGTGGCCGGGAGCGGCCACTGCACTCCAGCCTGGGTGACAGAATGAGACTCCAACTCAAAAAAAAAAAAAAAAAAAAGATTTACAATGCAAATTATACCCAGCCCAGCTGTTTAAGTGCAGAAGATCTATTTATGCAAAGACTATACCAAAAATAAAATAAAATACAGTCAAGGATGAGTGTGAATAGAAGAATGAGAAATGACTAGTAAGTTATACATAAATTTATGGGGAAATAAAGTAGAGTCAAAAGAATTATATACTCCAATGTGAATATTAAAGATATTATAAACAGTAAAACAAAAGCATACAATCCTAGATTAGAATCCAGGGTCTATAGTAGATTTACTATGACAAGTAAAATAAACTCTCTGACTTATGTTTCTTTTTGAACAACATGAAGTTATTATATCACAAAGATAAAATAAAATAATATAATCCAAGCTTGGCACATGATAGGTGGCCAAAAAAACAGATTGCTATTATAGAAATTGTTTAGCATAGAGCACTAGCAAACAATAGCTATTTTTGGCTTTTTAATAAGAACACATTATTTTGTTATTGTTCAAGCAATTATTAAATATATTTATTTTGGGTAGCTAAGCTTGTACATTCACTCAAGCAGCTCTCTTCAAGGACAGAGAACACATATTCTTAAAACTGTAACTACGTACCCAGGATTATTTCATAATCTTCAATTATACATTTGTAACTGTAAATATTCTATTTGAAAAACTGTGTTTGGTCTGTGGAAATCTATTCCTATAACTGGCAGTTAATCTGATAATAGAGAAGGACATTTATAGAAAAAAAATTAGGAAAATGTATAAGATAAATGAAAGCCTGTCCAAGTTCTGTAAATATGCATTGTTTCTGGATGTTTATATCATCATTGAAATAATAAAAAAAAATAGTGACTACAGATATAGCTAAATGTGAGTGATTTTGTTGAAGCCTAAATTGTTTCAATTTTGTTTGCTATATAGCTCTTACTACTAACAATACAGTCAGTATTTTAACAATGGTCTTAAATTAGAAGTGAATCAATAAACTATATGACTGAAGTCTATACTATAGAAATTCAAATAAAAGGCAAAACAATGAATTGCAATATCATATGGGCAAAAATTAAGGCTCTCAAGACCATCTATTTTTTCTGAGTAATTATTATATCAGGATTGTCACTCCTGTGGCTCTGGTACACTCGCCTAATTTATTAAGTGTTTATTCTCTCTCAGGAAACTGAGGTTGCACTTCTAGTTTTACCTTTTTCTTACTACTAGTGGTTTGAATTTAAGACCGAATTGAATATATTCAGAAAATACCATTTTGTAAAAATTTGGAGATAAATTAACAAACTTCAGAACATTTATTTTGCTTAAAATATTATTTTTAATAACATTTCTGTGCTTCAAAGAAGACTGTTATTCTTCAATTTTTTTCTGCATAAAAATGTTATCAAAACATGGTCAAAATGTCAGTGTGATACTTAAAACTCTGCATACTTTCACATTTGACAAAAACTAACATCCTTCCCGTTTAAGAGTATGCCAAGCCTGCTCCAACAACATTCTCTCCCATTTGCCTGTGTTTAGGTATATTGTTCTTTTTTGTTGAGGTTCATATTTTTATAAATAATTTTCCTGATACTAATAATTTAACTGTTCCTACTTTGTTGACCACAGCATCCTGTGTTTTTTCTTCATAATATGCACCACAAGATACATTTTTTAAAAATCATTTGAATTATTATTGTATTCTGCTAAACTATAAGAGCCATGACCATAAACAAAGGCCCATAACCAATGGATGTATTTGAATGAATCAATATTCTATGATTATTTTACAATAGTTTGTCCAAAACTGTATTATATTTCCAAAAATTATAGAGATGTTCTAATGTTGATAATGAGTAATAAGAATAAAACAAAAATATTTAATTTTTTATTTTAGTTAATCAATAATTCAGGTTTAACTGTTTACAATTTCATATTGCTTTGTCCTTTTATCTCATCTATTAAAGCTGAGAGACAATTCCAGACTTATCCAAACTCATTTTGACATCAAGAAATAAAAAAAAAAAAAGGATAATCAAGGGGTGACTTCTTAAAAGTACTAAGAAAATGACCTTTGGTTATATCAAAAAGAGTTTCACTTTTATCTCAAGGTCAAGTCCTGACAGCAATTTTCTCTACCTGTCACTTATCTTTCTCTTTTAAATAAATTAAGTATTGCTGTGACTGCTGGGCACGGTCATCTTTTCTTCTTCATAAGCATATATTGAATCAAGATTTTTAAAAACTGGTTTCTCTTTGACCTTCCAGAAGATGACATATTTGAAGAGAGCTTTGTGTAGAGGGGCACACAATGTTTTCATTGACGATGAGTTCATAATGAAATATTGGTGTTGGCTCTCTTGCCTCACATTGCACTATATTCTACTCACAGTCTTAATTTTGCAAAAGTATCCTTAAGAGTGTAAAGATAGATGAAACTGATATATTGTCAAATCTATATGTTTTTTAGGGAAGGAAATTTCTTTAACTACGTATGATACATTGTGAAACTTTTATTCAACATTGAGAAATTCTAAAAATAGAACTGTTAGAGAAAAAATGTAAAATTTCAGAAAAGAGGCTGCCTGAGGAACAGAAAATGTTAGCGGTCCTGAAGGAAAAGAAGGAATTAGAAAACCCCATTTGTTGGAGTCCAGCTCTGGAGGGTTCACGGGGACCCGGGAAGGAGATATGAGAAGGCAAAGGAAGAGTCGAGACCAGAGTTTCTTCAGGCACTCTGGCAAATTTTCGTAGGCCAGATATCATTTATTTATAGTAAAATCACACTCATGAATTGATCACTTTGTGGTTATACAGTTACAAGTTGATGTCATTTCTTGGTTACAATCACTGTACATTTCCACAAAAAATTCTTATATGGTATAATTTCAAAGCGAATGATTAATACATATTGCTTAAAAATGTCAAAGCCTAAAACTTATTTTTGTGGTTGTCACCATTACCACATGCTAGACTCTTAACCTTACTAACTTAACCTTATATCTATAAAATTTATGAAACTTATCTTATTCTAAGCTAAGAAATCAAAAAGTAAAAAAGGTATAAATTTAAACATATGTGATTTTTTACCAAACTCTATTTCTAATGGCTTAACACCTTAAATTCTTAACTATTTTAAGCAAGCATTTCTTAAGGGTTAAATAAAGCTGTCAATTATATCTGGTCTCACAATCTTCAATATAGCAATAACTGCACTTTATTCTTTTGAGGTACTCATTATATTTATGACATCTGGCTATCTTTTGGGCTTTTGGCATAAGACACCAGGATGGGCTATTATGTTTAATTCTTTCCCATAGGGGCAAGGTATTCCATTTTACTCTTTTGCCGTTAATCCAGGCCCATCTAATCAAATCATCATCATATGCACCTGTATAAGGAAGACGAGGATTAAGCCAAGGATAAATGTCTCAATGCCGGCTATGCCTCAGGAAATGCAAATAAGGAAAGAAAATGTCACCATAACCCAGAAAGTTACAGGATCAACTGCTATAACAGTTCCTGATAAAAAGTGCATTACTAACTGCATGGCATATGAAACTTTTAAGGATGTTATATTAAAATCATGGCATCTCAATGTGATTTTTTACTAAACTCTATCTCTAATGGCTTAACACCTTAAATTCTAACTATTTTAAGCAAGCATGTTTTAAAAGTCAAATAAAGCTGTCAATTATATCTGGTTTCACAATCTTCAATATAGCAATAACTGCACTTTATTCTTTTGAGGTATTCATTATGTTTATGACACCTGGCTATTTTTTGGGCTTTTGGCATAAGACACCAGGATGGGCTGTTATGTTTAATTCTTTCCCATAGGGGCAAGGTATTCCATTGTACTCTTTTGCCATCAATCCAGGCCCATCTAACCAAATCATCATCATATGCACCTGTATAAGGAAGAGGAGGTTCAAGCCAAGATAAATTTTCCATACTACTTTTGCCTCTAGGGGCCCACCAAATTTTGTCACTAATTTTATATCCCATATGAGAACCTGTTTTTACAGTAGGCAGGGGCTTTACGTTATTATTTTTATTTCTTAATGCTTCTGATATATGACTAGATGGGGGATAGTTTGTGTAGAGTCTCAGTTTCAATTATTTCTTGATACCATGATTTTAATATAAAATCCTTAAAAGTTTCATTTGCCTTGCAGTAAGTAATGCACTTTTTATCAGGAGCTGTTACAGCAGTTGATCCTGTACTTTTGGGGTCATGGTGACATTTTCTTTCATTATTTGCATTTCCTGAGGCATAGCTGGCATTGAGACATTAACTTCATTGAGAACATCGTTATCCTTAACTTTAGGCATAATGTTTTCTCCCAGGGGGAGGCTGATATACATTATTCCCGAGAAACCCAAGCATAACATTATAATGGGGATAACTAGGCAACCATGAGTCACAGGGCAGCCATGAAGAACTTTCCTCAAGACTTTCCACGGGGCTTTGCCACACACATGGAACCCCACTGGGGCTTTGCCTTCCAGAGGGTTGTCTTCATTCAGTTCCCATGTTAAGTCCTGGATTGTCATGGCCTCCGCCAATACATGATCACCAGCATGGATTTGATCCAACTGGTCCACATTGACCCAATGGAACCTACAATAAAAAGTATACAACAGCATTCTGTCATTAACTCAAAAATGGTATTTTGGAGGAGAGACCTGAGCAGTTTCAAAGAGGAACAGTCAACTGCATGAGCAGATGGCTCAAACTCACATGGCACATGTTTGCATTAATTTGCTGTCTCCATCTTGGCCATGTCTATGGCCTGGGTTGGAGGAGAGTGGAGAGGATTTCATATAATTATATAACCGATTTTTTTAAAAAGAGCTTTATCAATGGGTATGTAAAATATGGCACATAGAAACAGGGGCTGACCTTTAAAGAGAGAAGTGAGGGTAAATCTTTCCATTGAACAGAAATTTGGGTGATATGTCTAGTTTTTTACCTGGAAGGAAGAATAAGTGCCCAGGACTAATTCATTGTTAGAAATCAATAGATTAGATGATTAGTCAGAAACTATAAAAAGAGAAAAATTGAAAAATTAGTAAGAAGGACATTTGGGTGAGAAGCACTTATAAGGATCAGACAAAATAGACACAGAGTATGAAAAATTTAATTTCCACGTAAATGTCAACAAGTGACATTCACTTTTGAGGAGACTCAATAATCAGGTAAACACAACACGTGCTGTGGAAATCAGATAGCAACTTTTCCTAGACTCTATGATGCTTAATCAATGGATCAATATTCAGGGGCCATGGAACAGAAACAGGACCAATGGTGTGTATGTATAATAAGGAATATACAAAGTAAGTTGAAATTCTGCAGAATGGGCATGGGCAGACTGGGCGCCCAGGAGGATCAAAGTCCATTTGCTGTAGGTTCAAAAGAAACTGATGCTGCAGATGAAGTCTGAATGCCATCTGCTGGACACTTATCTCTTACTCAGGGAAGGTCAGTCTTTTTGTTTTATTCAGGCCTACAACTGATTGAATGAGGCCCACCCATATCATGGAGGAAAATCTGGTTCACTCAAGGCCACCAATTTAAATATAAATCCTGTCCCAAAACACCCTTACAGAAACAACAGGAAGGATACTTGGGCAGCCTAGTTGACACAAAATTAATCACCACATCTACTGAAGGAATATATACCAGGCATATTTCTGAGGAAAAAAATAACATTACTCTTTTCAGGTGATTCCTATTCCCACTAATTTGAGACTTGTTAATCTCTTATTTTCTTGTTTTGCCTCATCTAAGCATTGTTATCTAGACCCTACTAGTCAGGTACCAAAATGACAATTTGTTTGTTTTGTTTTAGATTTTAAATGTTTACTTTTATATATCTAGACACTTGTTTTGTTTCAGTATTTGTCTGGCTTTATTTTATTTTTTTCTCTTACTTAAACATAAAAGACATGAAGATGAAAAGCATGTCTATCTTGTTACTATTATGTTTCTAATACACCTCACACAAGTGGCAGGTACATAGCAAGTGCACAATAAATATTTATTGAAAGGAGTGTAACAAACTACCTGTATTTACCCTGAAATATATAGAATTTTATGCAGAAATTGACTGGTCTATTCATTTTCATTAGCCAGTACATCCTGTGTGGTTTCAGACAACTGTACCTGAGTAAATTTTGACTACCTTTGAACTTCCTTCTGGTTTGCTGTTGGTAACTTTTACCTCAGATAAATATCCAGGATTGAGATTAGTCTCCATTTTTGTTTTACAATTTTCTGGATAATAACACATGAAAAACATGATAAAATGAAGAATGAAGATGAGCATATGATGCTGAAATTCAAGAATCATCTTAAATCCAGCAGAGATCTCAAGGTTGGAATATTGCTCCTGCCTCACCCTCCCCTACACACATTCAGACTCTAGTTTAAAGTAGAATTATTCTCCTAGAAAGATAATCGTCTTCAAATATTTCAGTGTTTTAAAATTTACCATATTTCAGGATTTAAAAAATAGTTTTGAATTGCCTAAGTTAGATAATTTAGATCCATGCAAGAATCAAAAGTAAAAATGCAGTATTTTCAGAGCCACAGAGTAAGAGAATGCTAATATGATGTACAATTCTTGGTGGTTTGGTATAAGAATAAGAAAGTAACATTCAAATAAAAGGCTGAAAAAAGACTTTTTACAGAAATGATTCCTCTTACAAAACATAAGGTTCATGGAAACACTTAATTTGGGATGATATCTATGAAAATATGTGTAGTGAAAGTGCCTATTATAGTCAGAAAGTAAGATCTACAAGTGGTGTGAGAGTAATGGCAGTCCTATAGTGTTTTACAATTTAAAAAGCATATATTTGTGTGTATTATTTTTAATTCTTGGCAAAACCCCATGGAATTGGTAGAAAAAGCCATTGTGAAGGAGAGAAGGGCAAAATAAAAGAATAAAAGAAAACACGAATCTTTGCCATTTTGATGGTCTATTGGTTGACTTTTGCTTTGAGAGTCAACATGATTGCACACAGTGGTAGACAAAAGTGAGTGAGTGAGCCAAAGATGCTTTGGGACAGTTCTCTCCCTCCCTTATGGAAATGGGTTATCAGTTCCATGTTGGAGGAGTTCTGATCAGGGTGCAGGACTTTGGGCAACTTCAGACCAAGTGAAACAGGAAAAAGACCAGCACTTGGGCAGCTGCCAAGAGTGCAGCTTTCTTCTGGTCTGGTGACTCATGGCGGAGGAGAGGCTGCCTGCAGCATGAACTCAGCAGATACTACCACCAGCAGTTGGTGGCAATCCCTCAGCCAGACTGGAAAGAACTCCCTCAAGCCCTTTGTCTCAGCAGGGCGGTTCCCACCACATCCTCAGTGGCAGAAAATCCACTTTATTTCAAGAGCAGATCATTGACCCAACAGAGAGGGAGTAACACGAGAGATACCAGAGAGCTCTCTCAGTGGGAAGACCCATGCCCCCCTGCTCCCGCTAGCAGAGGGGCCTGAAAGCCAGTCTGACAAGTTTAGCAGCCTGTGAGAAGCTCTGCAATGACAGAATCCTACCACAAGGTGGAGCAAGGAGCAGATGTGACTGCCCCTCACTTTCTCACTGAGTGAGGCACACGGAACCAGAGAAAGGACTAAAACAGAACGCAATTGAATAGCTTCAGGCTTTAAATCAAAAGAGAAAATATACAAAGTGGTGAGATGCCTGTCACAAATGAGGAAAAATCAAACACAGGCAACCATCAGAATCCTAAAGAAACAGTGCCTCAAAAAGCAGTTATCAGGCCACAAACAATGGAAACTCCCCAGAATGACCTGCCCAAGGTCACAGCTACAGAAATTGGAGAATGATTAGCAAAAGCGAATAGAAGTAAAACTTACTGAAGTCATACAGTAAGTAAAAGTGGCAGTGGCCAATTTCAAAAAAGTCCATACTGAAATAATGGACATGAAAAACTTCATCCTAGCCAGGCTTGGTGTCTCAACCTGTAATCTTGCGCTTTGGGAGGCTGAGGTGAGTGGATTGTCTGAGCCCGCGGGTTCGAGACCCACCTGGGCAACTTGGCGAGACCTCATCTCTACAATAAATTAAAAAAATCAGCCGGGTGTGGTAGCGCGTGCCTGTAATTTCGGCAACTCAGAAGGCTGAGGCAGAAGGATTGCCGGAGCCCAGCAGGTCGAGGCTGCAGTGGCCGGGAGCAGCCACCACACTCCAGTCTGGGCGACAGAATGAGACTCCAACTCAAAAAAAAAAAAAAACTTCATCCTGGAAATCAAGGACACACTAAATGGCATAGAAAATAGGGTCAACCAAGCAGAGGAAAGAATCTCAGAGTTTGAAGACCAAAATATGGAATTAACCCAATCTGTCAAAAACATAGAACAAAAGCTTAAAAAGAAGGGACAAAGCCTCCAAGAGATGAGAGACCATGTCTAGAAACCAAATCTATACCTGCTTGGTGAAAGGACAGACCAAGAGTGGGAAGCCATTTTTCATCTGGTTCTTAAACTCTGACACAATGATGAGAAAGTAGAAGCTATGTTTTAGAGAAATGCATACTTTCAGTAAAGATTAACTTTGCCGACTTTGTCTTTTCAGAAACACAGACTTCCTGATGCCAGAGGTATCTCATGGTGGCAATCAAGCTTGCCTAGAGTAAAGGGAATTTACAAGGCCTAAAACATAATGTATTGGGCAAGCATTGTAGAAGTCACAAAACTTGTAATTACAAAAGTTATGTAGATCACAGAACTTGTGACCCCTCAGAGGGGGAGCAGATGGGGACTCAATCTTCCAGTAAATTAGATGTTATCTGTAGGGAAGTCAAGGATCCCCCGAAGCTATCCACTGGGAATGCATAAGAGATAGGGAGAGATGCATCCTCCATTAGCTCTAAGGAATGTCATTTGGGAAGGTACAGGAGCACTGGAATCCTTGTCATGTCCTTCTCTAGGGGTTATGATAATATGGACAGACATTAATGGGTCTCTGTGCCCAGGGTCTCCAAGACATTTGCAAGTGGTCGATAAGGAAGTCATGGCAGTCACATCTACCTGATTGCAACATCTCCAAGGAAAAGGATTTAAGCCAGAGCTCATGGGAGCTATGGTGCCACACTCGTCTAGAGCTTAGGCCTGCCAGTGCCACACTCATCTACAGTGTGGGCCCACTACGGGGCCATACTCACCTAGAGTGTAGGCCAGCTTCCTGTCTGTGGGAAGTGAACGTTTCTTAAATAAACAT
>CAUYQG010132210.1:0-20799 GCA_963574415.1 Tarsius wallacei
TAATAAGTTCTTGATGTATGCTATATAAATTTATTTATATATTTAACAATAAATATCCTGCAAAAAAAATTTAAGTGGGTAAATCTTATTTTAAGTGTTATTATAACAAAACAAACAAACAACCAAAAAAAAAAAAAAAAAAAAAACAAAGCCAAAGGGGCACAAAAACTTTGGGAAGGTTTAAATATGTCTATTTCCTTGAATATTATGACTGAATCACAGTGTTTGCATATGTCAAAACTTATAAAATGGTACACATTAAGTATGTGTAATTCTTTGTATATTAATTCTACATTAATACATTTATATTTGGAAAAATTATCTTTTTTGCAGATAGGAAAGCTGACATTCAGAGAAGCTAAATGATTTAACACAGTCATATAGTTAGCAAGATATGAGCTAGGATTCCAATCTATATTCTCAAGTGTTTGCTTTTTTTAATAAAGCATGCTGGTCAACCAGTTGATACATGTGCATATTGCACACATTTAAAATGCAATGTTACAAACTATGCTAGTATATAATATTGCTTTTGTCTTTTCTTGTGCTATGTATGTGTGTGTGTGTGTATATATATATATGTAATTTTCTCAAATAAATTATAAACATTTGGTAGAGAAGAATTATACTCTATACTCAAAGTTACCATTTTTTGAGGATTGTCTACAACCTGCCAGATAGTCTTGTATACAACAGGCTTTCAGATGATGTTTATCTACTAATACTTTTCTGAGCTGTAAAGAAAAATTTTTAGTCTAAGTAATATATACATCATGAATATGTGAAATAGTCTTCTTATATCTGTTTCCATTGGACATTACCTTGAATACATTCTCACCTTAAAAATAGAGTACATGTGGTAGGTAGTAGTTTTCATATTTTTCTGTGCTAGGAAGGTCATACTTATACAAAGGACTTTCAATGGCAACTTGGCCTTGCATATCTAGAGATCAACTGTTAAACCTGTTGTAAGATTTAATTAAAATCAGTGCCAGATTTCAAAACATTATACATCTAAGGAAAGGCCAGAAAGACAAGTGTGTTCTCAGAAAGAAGTTTGATTCTATAAAAATCAAAGAAAGAATGTCTATAAAGAAGAATTAATCAATTTTGTTGCATACTATTGTAATGAGTTCAATGGATTCTATAACATGAAGGCTATTGGTAATCTTGAGTGCTATCTTGGGGAACATGAGATAGAAACCACATTGGAGTACTCTGAGCTAAGAGTGAGAAGTGTTACAAATGGAAGCAGCTGGAATAGACTATCTTTATAAGAAGTGTGCATATGAAAAGGTGGAAAGGTGTGATATAGAAGTTCAAAGCATGTGCAGTTTCAAGTAACAGCATTCTCTAAAGACTAAGAAGACTCAAATTCTTTGAAATGCTAATAGCAAGCTTTGAGATGAGAGAATGAAATTAAATACCCAAGAAACACAAGGATTATCGATTAAAAAAAAAAGATTTTCTAGTAGATGGGAGTAAATGGATTCCAAAAACAAATGGAAGGATTAGTCTTCACAGCTCTCCTGTTTCAAAGGCACTGGGTTTACTTATGGGCTGGATCCAGCCCTGGTTCTTCAACTAGACCTCATATGAGACAGGAATTACTTCATTAAACAAAATTTTTTAAATAATAAAACAAAAACAACTTGTTAAACTGACCCAAGGACAAATATGCTAGAATTAATAGACAGGTTCTCATGTTTGCTTTGTACTATTTATCAGACTTATCAGAATGATGAGGCCCATAATGACAACCAGATTCTTGTAGTTTAACCTCCTTGTGGTTTGTTTTCTTCCCTAGTATGCCATGGATTGGCCATTACCAAGATTCTTGTGCATGTTTTCTGTCACAACTCTTGTTTCCTCTTTATATGATAGAATTTCTTATGTCTGCTACTAATCTTCCTTTTTATCTTCTGGAGTCCAGAGGCATGTCTTTCAACCCCAGTTCAGTAACTCAGTCTCTACTAACCTTGGGCAAATTTTCTGGACACTAACTTCATGCTTAGACAGCAACTTTGCCTTTCTGGAGTCCTTATAGTTAGGCTTTAACTCCCTACGGACACCCAAAGTGACAACCACCTGTCGTGATTTAACCCTTCGTATTTTTTGTGCACTTAATTCAGTAAGGTATTGCCTCTGGGCAGCTGAGAGATTAAAATGACAATCTTTGCACTGGTCTTTTGCAAAGGACTGAGACTGCATTATCTCCAGACATATTGTTTGACTGGCTAGAATTTTTGTTATCAGTGAACATGCCCCCAAACACCCATGTGGAATGGAACCCACTACCAAGACTAATTCTCTTCCCCATGTTTGATTTATGTCATTACAATTTTATGTCCTGCTGATGTAAGAGAGAAGCACAGACAATGAGCCTGAGTTACCCACAGGCAAATGTTTATCATGACAAAATTCTGAGAGACCTAGATTTGAAGCTACTCTTCATAATATTAAAAACCATAGTTTATAGAATGTCTGTTATGCTTATCTTATTTAAGCTATTTAACTTTTATACTTTAGTTTCTTTATCAATAAGGTAGCAGTAATTATCAAATTTACCTCATAGAGTTGTTGGGAGTATGATTGTGTTAGTAAAAGCAATTAGTTTAGACCATGGCGTGAAGAAAACACTCCACAAATTCTGATTCCTGCTGTCAATGTTAATTGTTAATATGATCTTTCACTGCCTTCAGGTCTCTACTCAAATGTCACCTGGCCAAAGAAACTCTTTGACCACCTAATTTTAAATGGACCTTTTTATCATTCTCTATTTTTAATTTACTTATAATATTTATTGACAATATATTTTATATCATTTTATTTATTTCATGATTTCCTTCTAGAATGCAAACTCCATAAGGAGAGGAGTTATGTCTTTTCGTTCTAGTGCTATCTTTAATGCCTGTTCCAACATCTGGTAGAGAAGGCACTAAACAATGCCTTCATTTAGTGTGTTGTAAATACAATTATATTTCAGGTCCTGTACTAAGTTGCTAAGTTCTTGTATTTAAGCTAGCCTAAACAATGACAATAGCAAATTTATATGTATACCCAGATACATACACTATATGCATACAGTCTTTCCTTTTCTTGGCATCCAAAAGGAATTGGTTTTTCAACAAGCCCTCACCCACGGATACCAAAATCTGTGGATGCTCAAGACTCTTATGTAAAATGGCATAGTATTTACATATAATCTACACACATCCTCTCATGTACTTTAAATCATCTCCAGATGACTTATATTATCCAATATAATGTAAATGTTATGTAAATAGTTGTTATACTATATTCTTAAATTTGTATTATTTTTATTGTTGTATTATTATTTTTAAAAATATTTTTTGATCTGCAGTTGGTTCAACTGCACATGAGGAAATTACAGACATGGAGGATCACTATATATATATATATACACACACACACACACACATACATACACACACATTTACATACACATACATATATATGAGCACATGCACTACATCTATCTATCTACAGTGTATATATATTACACACATGCATGCATACAACATATAAACACACACACATACAGCCATGCCTCACTTAACGGCAAGGACATGTCTTGAGAAATGTGCTGTTAGGTGATTTCATCACTGTGTGAACGTCATCGAGTCTTACACAAACTTACACAAACCTAGATGGTATAGCCTACTCCACACCTAGGCCAAATGGTATAGACTATTGCTCCAAGGCCATAAACCTGTGCAGAATGTTACTGTACTGAATACTGTAGGCAACAGAAGTACAATGGTAAATATTTGTGTATCTAAACATAGAAAAGGTACAGTAAAAATACTGTGTAAAAGATTTTTAAAAAGGTACACCTGTATAGGGCATACACAATGAATGGAGCTTGCAGGAAAGGAAATTGCTCTGAGTGAGTTAGTGAATGAGTGATGAGTGAATATGAAGGCCTAGGACATTACTGGATACTACTGTAGACTTTAGAGTGATGTACACTTAGGCTGCACTAAGTTTACTTAAAAATTCTTTCTTTAATAATAAGCTAAACTTAGTTTACTGTAACCTTTTGTTAACTTTAAAAACGTTTTATTTTTTTAGCTTTTTAACTCTTTTATAATAACACTTAGCTTAAAACACAAACACATTGTAGAGCTATATAAAAATATTTTCTGCAGTTATATCCTTATTCTATAAGCTTTGTTCTATTTCAACAATTTTTAATTTTCCTTTTTAAACTTTTTTGTTAAAAACTAAGATGCAAAGACACACATTAACCTAGACCCCCATGAGGTCAGTATCATTATTATCACTGTCTTCCATTTCTACATCTTATCCTACTGCAAAGTCTTCAAGACCTACAACATATACAATGCTGTCAGCTCCTACGATAACAATGCTTTCTTCTGTAATACTTCAAGAAGGGCCTACCTATGGCTGTTTTACAGTTAGCTTTTTTATGAGTAGTAGTACACTCTGAAATAATAATAAAAATATAGTATAGTAAACACATAAATCAGTACAAGTCATTTGCTATCATTATGAAATATCATGTAGTGCACATAGCTGTTTTTTGTTATACTTTTATACAGCTTGACAGCACAGTAGGTTTGTTTACACAAGCATCACCACAAACACATGAGTAGTGCATTGTGCTCTGTGGTAAGGATAGCTAAAATGTCACTAGGCAATAGAAGTTTCAGACCCTATCATAATCTATAGGACTACCATTGTATATGCAGAACATTGTTGATAAAAATAATATTAAAAGGCGCATGACTGTATGTGTATGTTTGTGTGCGTGTAAGTAATGTTAGCTTGTAATAAGTTCTATGTAAAAAAAAAATTAACCGGAAAAGGGGGATAAAGAGTACTAGAGACAAAAGAAAGAGGCCATAATTTTTTATCTGATAGAGATATCATGGGAAGCCTCTCTAAGACGGTTATGTTTGCCTTAAAACAAGAAGTATCTGAGGAGGGAAGCCATTGCAAAATCTATGGAAAGAATATACCAGGAAGAGAGAGAGTAAATGCAAAATTACTGGTATGACACTGTGCCTGGAATGTTTAAAAACGAGCAATAAATAAATGATTTTTTATTATTATTAAATTTTTTTTCAAAAGTTTTATAATATAATTTCTTGTCCCATCTTGCAAATGGTAAAATGGAGATTCAATAAAGTCACCCAATAAGTTACAGTAAGGGTTCCCTCTACAAAAGCACACTGTTTGCCATGGACCTGGACCAGGGTTTCTTAATGGTGGTGCTAATAATATTTTGGGATGCATATTTTTGTTGAAAGGGGAGGCTGTCCAGTGCATCACAGGTCCCTAACCACTCTAGATGTCAGTAGCACCCTTTATACCTTCATGAAATTCAGAAATTTCTTCAGACATTGTTAAATATCCCATGTTGGGTGTGGGACAGTGAAATCGTGCCCAGTGGAGAATCACTGTTAAAGAGTAGTCCAGGTGACAGACAGAGTCCATTCTAAATGCCTGAATTAACTTAGGCCTTATTTTTTAAAACTGACAAATTAGTTGTGGCACAATTATCATATTTAAGCCCGCTAATGGTCATTTTATGCATAATTGATTGACTCCACTATGAGACAATTTCAGTCATCTGTAAAGATAGACCTAAACACCAAATTTATTAGAGTGGGCTTATGCTCTGCATTACTCAGCAATGTGCATGTGAAATTAAAAGCAATGGAAATTCTAAGCAATTTTACTTAATTATAGCTTGAGAATATTTATGCACACATTTTATTAACTTAATTCATTTTATTAAAGCATATAAAATATATTTTATATTCAAAATTTTAGGACAGAGCTATCATTGAATTTTATTGATTTTCCAAATAAATTAATTTCTGTGTAATTAACTCATAATAGTATACTCTAACTTCACAATACCTTGAACTTTCCAACTACAATTTATATACCTTGCAACTAACAGAGTATGTCTTCAAATACTGTCTATCCCAATGTATTGAAGGTGCGACTTAGTGATATACTAAGTAAGCCTTATGTCCCTTAGTAAAGAAATACGAATTAAGGAGGCTTAATTCTCATTTAAGCAGACATATATAATTTTTCCCTGCCTTTTAAAGGCAGATTTGCTTTTCGCCATTGGGTCCATCCATGCCTAAATGATAAATGGATGTTATCATGAAACTGTTTAAGTAGTGCAGTGAGTAAAGCAGCTCTGAGTGCTTTCAGGCATGCTTTGGAAAAGGCAGATCAGAGGCTTTTAGACTGGACTCAACCTCACAGAAGGAGCTTCTACCCTGGCCTCCTGGGCTTAGCCTGCTACTGCTGCGCCAGTGGGAGATGCTTATATGCAGCTTTGTTTTCCCACCAAGCATTAAAAGCTCTCCTACCAGACTGAAGACATGCAAGCATGTTACAGAAAGGATTATGTGCTAGAGCTGTTGTTTACAACATGATTTGGGATAATTAAAAATTATAATACAGAAAAACTCATGACAAGCTTAGCAAAAAGAGTGAAGTTATAACTTGAATGTTGTTAAATCAAGCACCAAATCATGAGTTTTTTTAAAAACCAATTTTGTGCCTCCCTCTAATAATATTTATAGTGGAATGATAAATATAAAAGAATATTTCAACATACAGACAAAAAACACGGAGCATGTCATTTGTGACTTTAAAATTGTTAACATAATTAAGACATATGTCTTAAAAGTAAACTGATTCAAATTTCAAAGTTTGTGAAGTAAAAATCCTATGAGGTAATCTTCCTTATAGTCCCCCAAATTGAGGTTGATATTTTAATGAAGTATGTGTATATAATGTTTATTTTTCCCTTTGAAGGACACATGTTATTCAGTTTGAATTAATCTGTAATGCTATATTTTAGATATTTCTCCCAAATAATAAAATCCTAATTCTTGAATTAACATAATTTATTCTTCTCACCATTTTTACAAAGGAAAGTTTGTCTAATTGCTGCTTTTTCTTGTTGTTTGCTTTTTACTACCATTTTTCCCCCAAGTCACCTTTACTTTATTTATTATTTTTTTTAATTTTAAAGATGTGGGGTACAATTCAGGGTTAGGTATACAAATGCTCATTACGCAGGTACCCTTATTGACGAGGTGTGCCCTTCCTCCCCCAGCAGTTTCCCTCAACTGCCAAACTCATTCTCCCTCCCTGGCAGTTTCCCACTACTGTCAATTCCTTTCTTATAGTATTATGATAATTGTTCAAGGTTTGCTTATGAGTGAGAACATATGGTACTCTCTTCCTTGTTTCTATGATAGATCACTGAGTATGAGACTCTAAATCCATCCAAGTTGCTGCAAAGTCCATATGATTGTCCTTTATGGTTGTGTAATATTCCATTGTATATATGAACCACGTTTTTTTTTAATCCAGTCCAGCTTCAATGGGCAGCATGTTTGGTTCCATGTTTTTGCTATTGTGAATAGAACTGCAACAAAAATGTGTGTACAAGTATCTCTTTTGTAGAATGATTTGAGTTCCTCTGGGCATATTCCCAATAGGGGAATTGCTGGGTCATATGGAAAGTCAATTTGTAGTTATTTCAGAAATCGCCACACAGTCTTCCAAAGAGCTTGCACTAGTTTTTATTCCCACCAGCAGTGTAGAAGTGTTCCTTTTTCTCTGCATCCTCACCAGCATCTGTTGTTTGTTTATTAACGATGACCATTCTTACTGGGGTTGGGTGGTATCTCAATGTGGTTCTGATTTGCATTTCTCTGATGATGAGAGAGACTGAGCATTTTTTTATGTGTCTGTTGGCTGCTCATATATCTTCTGTTGAGAAGCATCTTTAAAACAATAGAAATCAAAAGAAGATATACAGGCAGCCAACAAACATATGAAAAAGTGCTCAGCCTCACTCATCATCAGAGAAATGCAAATCAGAACCACAATGAGATACCATCTCATACCAGGTAGCACGGCCAACATTAATAAGGCAAAAAACCACAGATGTTGGCAAGGTTGTGGAGAAAAGGGAATGCTCACACGTTACTGATGAAAATGTAAGTTAGTTCAGTCTCTGCAAAAAGCAGTTTGGAGACTTCTCAAATAACTAAAAATAGATCTACCATTAGACCCAGAAATCTCACTTTTGGGTATTGCTCCCAAAGGAGCACAGATTGTTCTATCAAAAAGACACCTGCACTCGTATGTTTATCGTAGCGTGATTCACAATAGCAAAAACACAGAACCAACCCGGCTGCCCACCAACAGCAGATTGGATGAAGAAATTGTGGTACACATACAACATGGACTACTACACAGCCATAAAAAAGAATGAAATCGTGTCCTCTGTAGCAACACAGATGCAGCTGGAGACTTTCATTCTAAGTGAATTGTCACAGAAACAGAGAACTGAATACCACACGTTCTCACTTATAAGTGGGCGCTGAACACTGATGACACATGGGCATAAAGGGGGACAGCAGACACTGGAGACTCCTAGAGGGAGAGGGAGGAAGAGGAAGAAGGGCTGGAAAACTGCCCACTGGGTACCAGGCCTATTGTCTGGGTGACGGACTCAGTAGAAGCCCAAACCTCACCACTGTGCAATATACCTTGTCAACAAACCTGCACATGTACTCCTTGAATCTAAAATAAAATAATTATTTAAAAAACACAATAAAAATACTGTCATTTGGTGCCAAATAACAAACTCTAAAGACCAGTGGGGAGAGGCCCTACATCCATTTCGGTGAGTTCTGAGCTCAAGTGGAGAGGACGGAGAAATCCAGCAAGAGGAGACCAGCATGACTGAATTTACAGTTGTTATAGTGAGGTCACGAGGAATGGGCAAGCATTTCTGCAAAGGACTAGGAAAGTGTGGGAGCCCGTTGGGATCAAGGAAAGGGACTTGGACTTTTAGGAGTGGTGTGCTTTCCCAGAGCAGGCTGCAAGAGTTAAAGATAACTGCAGTTGTCTCTCTATCCTACATGGTCTCCCCGGCTCTCCAGGACAGGCAAGGCCGGGGACAATCCTGTGTGCAATGGCCATTCCACCATCAAGATGTAAATTACACACTTTCCAGAAAAAAAGTTATCATTTGAGGAAACATTAGGCTTTTCCAAAGTCACCTTGGTCAGGTGTTAGAATACTCTTGAGAGTCCTTGTTTCCAACAGCAATGCTGCTGCAGCTTTTATTCCGATTTCCACCAATAGCTCTTGGTTCCTTCCACAAAACCAAGACATACTGACATATGGTGATTGTAGCAAACATTTTGCCTGAAGCAGCACACATAATTAATCCCACACCATGGCCCATTGCATTTTCCCCCTCTCATCCAAAAGTGCACAGAGCTCTTGGTCTTTACCTGTATCCTCACTACCCGGAGGAAGCCTGGTGTCTTATATCTGTGTCCTCACTACCTGAAGGAAGCCGTCTTGTGTCCGTTCATGTTTTCTCTCTCCCTTTAATTTTGGGATTGTCATTTTTTGGGAAAACATAACTCAGTGAGTCTGAGTATATTATTTGTCTGCCATCTATCAAAGTGTTTAGATCAAACTGAATAATACACTTAGTGGTTAAAATATTTTAGTCTAAATGGGTGTGAGCCTAAGCATTCATGCTTTTCTGAGGAGTCAACTCATGTACGAAAATAAGCGATCCTTTCCCTGGGAATTAGCTTGAAATCAGCAGGGCTATTGTGGGAGTGGCATTCTACAAACCACTTGTGTGCCAACTGGTCCTGCATTGGTGCCTGTGTGGTTAGCTAGAAAGGACTGACACACTTGGAGTGACAAATATGATCTTGGTTTCAAAAATGTTGCTGGGAACTGAGTGATTACTGGAAGTCTCTTAAGATCTAAAACTGTGCTAGCAACATGAAGCTTTTCGATGACACACACCTTGAAGTCATAGTTGTGGCAAGGTTGATTCATATTTATTGTATATTTACCATAGACCAGGTATTCTCCAAGGGGTTGGTGATAGAATACCCAGCAACATGGACACTGCCTCTGCTCTCTTGGACCTTGGTTTTTAGTGTTAAAAGACATGACAGAAACAAAGTTTTCAATGGTGTTAAGTGCTGTGGAGAAAACAGATCAGGACTTGGAATACAGTTACTTGTTAGGGTGATGGTGGCAGTGAAATGTGTAGTTAGTTTAGACTGAGAGGTCAAGGAAGGACTCTTTGAATAGATAATATCTGATTGTCTCATGCTAAAAACTCAAGTTTTTTTTTCTGAATTAGATTCCTCTTTTCATATTATAGATCTATGAAGTTTAGCTAAATATAGTACTTAATTGGTTTTTATTTGCTCTTAAATCAGGCAAATCTTTTTTCTGTGGCCATGTAAACATTTAATAAGCTTGCAAATTGAGCATAGGAAAAAGTTTGTTTCCTTTTAAGAATTATAGTAAATATCTCACAACTAGGGAAAATTGCCCCCAGGTAATGGGTGGTACTTTTAAAAAAATAGACTCATGACTTTAATAGTCAGACTCTAGTTTTGAGCATAGTTATTTCAAGATAACATAATTTTTTTTCCTAATGAAAAGTTACTTGCTTTTAGTAATACCATATGTACTTGCATCTTTTTTTTTTTGAGTCAAGGGTCTCACTCTGTTGTTGAGGTCGGAGTGCAGTGGCACAATCACTGCTCACCTTAACCTCAACCTTCTGGACTCAAACAATCATCCCATTTCAGCCTCCCGAGTAACTGGGACTACAGGTGTGTGCCACCATGCCCAGCTAATTTTTGATTTTTTTTTTTCTGTAGAGATGACGTCTTACTATGTTACCCAGCTGGTAATTTCTGAACTCAAGCAACCCTCCTTCCTCGACCTCCCGAAGTGTTGGGATTACAGGCATGAACCACAGTACATGGCCAGTTGCATCTTTTGATGGCTTTCCACTCAAAGAAGTTACCAAATGAGTTATCTCAGCCCTTTACAGAAAATTTAGGTAATTCCACCCATGGAAGAGCCATAGGACCCCTCAGAGACATATCCCACCCATGTCTTCATTGTCAAGCCACCTTGCTTGTCCTTCCTTCTTTATCCATTTTAATCCATTCCCAGGGAAATCAGACTCTGGGGTAAGCCTTGCAGGCACAGTTGTTTTTTGTATTCTTCTAATCCAATCCAGAGTCTCCAGTAGAGAGATATTGATGCACGAGTCAACTGCTGTCCTCAGGTCCCCTCCTGTGACTCTTCAAGAGCTACCCATGAGGACCTTGCCCTGGAGGTTACCCTGCCCTGACCTTTCTCCCCTACCTGATTACGTGAAAAATATAGTTCTGTGCAGAAACATTTCAGAGACCCTTTCTTCTTTCTTTCTTTTTTTTTTTTGAGTCAGAGTCTCACTTCGTCGTCCAGGCTGGAGTGCAGTGGCACACTCATGGCCACCCCAGTGTCAACTTGCTAGGCTCTGGAGATCTTAGACTGTGTAGAGGTGGGGCTTTCATTATGTTGCCCAGGCTAGTCTTGGACTCCTGGGTTCAAGTGATCCTACTGCTTCAGCCTCCCAAAGTGCTGGGATTACTAAAGGCATGAACCACTTCACCCATCCCAACTTTTCCCTTTAATTACAAAATAAAGTCCAAACCTCTTAGCCTGGCAGTCAAAACCTTTTGTAACCTGTGCTCACCTACATGCTGCCAGTATTCTGCCTATTTTTCTCACAATTCCTTGATTTAAAATACACCCGTGACATTACTCAGGCCCCTTTTCCTCCCTAGCTTTAGAATTTCTCATCCTTTCAGGAAGGACACCTCCTCTCTGAAGCCTTCCTTTGCTAATAGAACAGATCATTCTCTTATATGTGTCTCTTCAGCACACAGTACCTACTTTTATTATACCACTTCCTACACTGTGGTTGCAAATGCATTTGGATATCTGTCTGCCTGCTGGAGCATAAGGTCTGTAAGTTCAGTGAGTGTTCTAATCATCTGACAGGAACTGCTTGTGGAGCTGTTGTCAAACTCATGGACACACTTTTTTGCTACAGGTTTACAAAGGGCACATGAAGGCACCCAGCCTGTTTCATTGCACACAAGGTAACAATACAACAGTTGTTCTGCACCGGTCAGGAGGTGGTTAATTGTTGGTTTCATTTGGGATTCTTTTATTCATGGAGAGGGAGCAAGGGGAGGTGAGGTGAGACAGGAAATTTTGTCACAGGGAAAGAACTGAACGGGGAAAGGAGAGTAGGGAACACCCTTCTTGGATGTACACCTCTTCTTTCTTTCCAACGGACAGTTCTGGAAAGGCATGAATGGGGAGGGCTGTAGTATGTGTCCTGAAACCTATTGGAACCTTTAGCCACCGCTCCTTCTATTCCTAAAACCTTATAATTATCACAGCTAAGCAGTCATAATGCAGCAGCTCCTGCCATAAGTGCCCTGCCTTTAATCTCCTTTAATTCTTACAGTGATACTTTGATTATTTCCACGGAGCCCTGAGACCAAGGGCAGTAAGGAGACTTGTCCCAAGTCACATACACACATGCACACACACACACACACACGCACACACACACACACACACACCCTGCTGGGAGGGAGACTTTCAACCCATTTCTTCCTGAATCCGGAAACCGAGCTCCATCACTGTGCTCTGAGCTGGCGTGGCCACTGTGGGCTTCTGCTGGGCAGGTGTTAGTGACCTTGGGCACACAGGCCCAGGGGGATGATGAAGATAATGTAAGGGACACTTGTTGCATGACAGAGCTCTGGGTTGGATTCCAAGACAGAGCTTCTTTCAGTGCTTTCCAAATTTTTCTTCCCTGTAGTCTATTTTAATGTTGCCCTCCGGCTGCCCAAAGCCCACCAAAACTCAGAGGTTTTTTTTTTTTTTTAAACAGCTTTACTGAGATATGATTCACATACTGTGCAGTTCACCCATGAAAAATGTATAATTTAGTGGGGTTTTTTTGGTATATTTACAGAATTGTGCATCTATCACCACAGTAGGTTTTAGAACATTTTTATTAGTCACCAAAAAAACCCTGCACCCCTTGGCTATCACCCCCAATCTCCCTGTACCCCTGTCTCCAGACAGCCATTAATCTACTCTCTGTCTTTATAGATTTGCCTATTTTGGACATTTCATATAAATGGAATCATAAAATACATGGTCTTTTGTGTCTAAAGTTCACTTAGCTTATATTTTCAAGGTTCATTTATGTTGTTGCACATATCAGAACTTCATATATTTTTATCGTAATGTTCCATTGTACGGATGTGTCATATTTTATTTTTTTAATTCATCCATGAATGGGCATTTGGTTTGTCTTCCTTTGTGGCTGTTATGGATAATGCTGCTATAAGCATCACTCCAAATTCCTTATTCCCTCTTTACATATTTCTACCCAGAACTCTGACCTCTCACCACACAGTTCTGATCAGAGAGTACCAGGTTAGTCTGGAGATCACAACTCATATGGAGGTATAGATGACTAGACCCTAAGGGTATTTTAGAAAAGGAGTGTGTAGCCTCAATGAGCCTCTCCCTGGTGAAGTCACTGCAGATGGTTCTTTCTGAGAGACAAACTCTTCTCCAGGCCTGCTCTCCATTGGCTGCCACCATCATAGTTTGTCCACACCCATGGGAAATGCCCCACGAAGCTAGCCAGACACTGAGCCTGTTCAAGCTCTGGGTTTCATGCTTTCTTGTTTTCTTCTGCTTACATTCAGTTTTTCTTCTCTACAGCAGCTTTCCCTGAGTAAATAAAAAGACTATTAACCTGAAATTTGTAATCACTCCTAACTGCACCATCTTCACTCTTCCCACTCTGTGACTACCACCTCCTTTCTTCTGACCCACTGCTTCCAGAGCCACGATCCCAGCAATCGTATCCCACCTGGACACCCACGCACTGATCCTTCTACCTTTTCACTGTCTGTCATCCTCTTGACCAATCTTAAATTCTGTTTTAAACCATCCTTGCCACTTTCTTATGGACACCTTCAGTTTCCCGCCTTTCTTGTGTCTGTTCTTCCCCACCAAAGCCACAAGCTAAGTCCCGCTCTGTCTGTCAAACACCTACACCAAAGAATCAGAATAGGACTAGAGAAAAACAGAAAATCTTGCCCTCTATACGGGTGTACAGATTTGCCCCATGGTGAACCAGTGATACCTACAATGTGTCATGCTGCAAGAAAATTGTTTCTCTGGTCTATCAACTTTCCTGCTATTCTAGATCACTTTTCCCTATAGCTTTCCTCAACTTTCAGGTACCTCCTCCATTTCCTTTAATTACAGCTGAAAAAGCCGGGCTCGGTGGCTCAGCCTGTAATACCGCGCCTTTGGGAGGCTGAGGTGAGTGGATTGCCTGAGCCCGCGGGTTCGAGACCCGCCTGGGCAAGCAAGACCTCATCTCTACAATAAATCAAAAAATTAGCCGGGTGCGGTAGCGCACGCCTGTAGTTCCAGCTACTTGGAAGGCTGAGGCAGAAGGATCACCGGAGCCCAGCAGGTCGAGGCTGCGGTGGCCGGGAGTGGCCACTGCACTCCAGTCTGGGCGACAGAGTGAGACTCCAACTAAAAAAAAAAAAAAATTACAGCTGAAAGAGAATTCTAGAGACTCTGACCACCATATCTGCCACCTACCAGAGTCTGCATCCATAAAACTCACCATCCACACTTATTTCTACTGTTTCTTAGCGAGGAAGGTGACCCTTCCATGTGTGTGTTAAATCCCACCTTTCCTTACCTGCTGAAGATCATTGCTCCAGCAATTCTCTCCTCTCAGTCCTGAGTCATCCAGGTTTAACTTTTTTGGAACATTATCACATTATCACCGATATACAGATATGTTACTGTTTTGTCTATCTTAAAACAACGAGAACCAGAACTTTCTGCTGACTCCACCACCCCGACCAGTTACCATCTCATTTTCAGGACTTCCTTGGCAGCAACATTCTCAGAAGCCATTACGCCTAACCACTGCCTTCTTGAAATCTCCATCGAAGAGCTAATCATTATCTTAAACTTAATACAGTAAGTCCCCTACATACACACAAGTTCCGTTCCAAGAGTGCATTTGTAAGTCCAATTTGTTCTTACATCCAACACAGTTAGCCTTGGTACTCAGCTAACACCGTCAGCTATATAGTATTGTACTGTAATAGTTTATAATACTTTTCACACAAGTAATACATAAAACACAAACACACAAAAAAAACCCTTTTTTATCTTACAGTACAGCACGTGACAACGTATGCCAGACATGTGAACTGACTTATATAATTGAACATGTGGACCCATGTTTGCATCTTTGAAAGTTTGCACCTTGAGGGTTCGTATGTAGGGGACTCACTGTGTATCCAAATGGGCCATCTGATCTTCAGCTTTGTAATGCCTTGCCCCACTTGTCCAGGCTCAGCTGATGGCAATATCACCTTTTAAATTGCTTAGGGTCAAGCTCTTAGCATTCCCTTTGAGCCTGTTCTTTTCTTCATACCCCATGTCCAATCAGTCAGAAGTCCTGTTTGCCTGATGTGACTACGTGTCATCTGACCAAATCTCATCATATTTACTGTTGAGCCCCACAGGAGCCCACACCTGTCACTCGCCACCCATTGTTCTTCCTGCTTCCATGTTTGCTTCTTACCATGGGTTTCAACATATCAGTCGGATTAACTCTTGCAAAGCATGTCAGATATGTCACTCCTGTCAAAACCCTTAGCGCAGGCATGTCCAACCCACAGCTTGCTGGCCACATGTGGCTGGGACACCTAGTCATGCAGCCTCACAGAATCTTCTAACACCACATGTTTTTTAGCGTTTATTTTCTTCGTGACCCCATGCATGATTACATATTAAAAGTTCACAATCATGCCTTGATCATGACATTACTTTTGGGCAGCATGTACATGTGTGAGCAGCTGCTTTCAGTGATGACGCACATGAAGAGAAACATTTGAATAAAAACTTCCGATGAACACCTTGAGAACTCACTAAGAACTGCAACTACTTCCATCAAACCAGACACGAATAGATTAGTTTTACAAAAACAAGGTCAAGTTTCCCACTCGTTTCATATTGTTCTCATTTTTCTAAATTTTAAAATAAAAATATAAAAAAATAAAAGAAGTCTTATTATGTATATACAGTATGTTATATAATTTCTGTATGGCCCAAGACAGCTCCTCTTTTCTCAATGCGACCTAGGAAAACCAAAAGGTGGGACACCCCTGACTTAGCGTAAAAGCTGAAGGACTACCAATGGCCAAGAAATCCTGCCCGAACTGTGTCCCCATTAATCCTTGACCTCATCTCTACGACTCTTCTCCTCCTACTCGCAGGAACTGGCATGCGCCACCAAAGGGCCTTTGTACAGGCCTCTATCTGAAATGCTCTTCCCCTGGATACTGCCATGGCTAGCTCCTGCCATTGCTATAAGCCTTCTTCAACATCTTTCATAATGAGGCACATCTGGGTAGCTCTATTTAAAATTGCATGGCATCTCCACCCAGGTATTCCTACCCTGTTCTGGTTTTTGGGTGGTGCTGTCAGCTTCTAATGTGTTGTATAATTTCCCTATTTTTAAAATGAAAAATAGGAATAGGTTTATTTTGTTTATATTTTGAGTCCTTGGAGTCTGAGCTTGCATTAAACTTAAATTTCATAACAATGACCCTTATGTTTCAATGATAAGGGTCATTGTATATCTTTTGGTAATATTTAAAATTTTAAACTTGTATTTATATTATCTTGTCTAAAAAAGAAAACTCATTTAAAAAATGAACAAATATTTATGCCTAGAACCACTTGGTCTCTCTGATAGAGTTTTTTTTTTTAATTTTTAAATTTTTGAATCTGGGTCTCCCTCTGTGGCCCAGGCTGAAATGCAGTGGCATGATCACAGCTCATCACAGCCTTGACTTCCTCAGCCCAGGCAATTCTTCTACCTCAGTCTCCTCAGTAGCTGGGACCACAGGCATGTGCCACCAAACCTGGCTAATTTTTGGCAAAGATGAGGTCTTGCTTTGTTGCCCAGGCTGGTCTTAAACTCCCAGCCTTAAGCAATCCTCTTGCCTTGGCCTCCCAAAGTGCTGGAATTACAGGCATGAGCCACTGTACCCAGCCTTCTCTGAAAGATTTTAAATAAGAAAATGGTGTTATCACGTTTCAAAAAGCTCACTGGGCAATATGAGGAAAAGCAGATGGAAGACAAGCCTCATGGAGACAGGGAGGCCAGGCAGTTGTTGGAGACCATTACAGGAATCCCAGGGAGAAGTGATGGGTGCTGGGGAGGATCAGGTCACGTGGAGTTGGAAATGTGTTGAAGCCCCAGGGCTGCATGTAGAAAGGAAGGGGAAGTATAGCACAACTCAGGCTTGTATTGTTGCTGCCACTGGCTACCTGGTGTCACCGTCACTCTAGAGGAAACAATAGGAAGAAGAAAAAGAAGGAAGGTGGTTTTGGGAAGAGCCACACTTTGGGGACGTGTCACACTTGGGGATCCTCTGTGGGATAATGAGTATTCTTTAATGGAAGGGCTGGTGAGCGTTGTTGGTGTCTTCCAAGATTTGCCTCCTGGATCTCACACCCAATGAGCACCGAGTACTTTCATGGGGGCCGACGGCGACTAAGGCTTGCCCTTCAAATGACAAGGTTCCCTTAGAACATGCTTACTTTTTCCCCATACTATGTAAATGGATTTTATTTTATTTTAATTTTTTTTAAAGATGTGGGCTACAAGTCAGAATTAGGTGCATAAGTGGTCATTGTACAGGTGAAGTTTGGGCCTCTCTTTGTTCCCCACTTGACCTGGTTTGGGATCAGATACCCTTATCGATGTTTAGAACATGTTTACTTTCTGCTGTCTGTCTCTCCCCACCAGAATATAAGCTCCATGAAGTCTGACATTTTTTATAGCTTTGCTCACAAGCTTTTAGTGCTGGCCCACAGCAGGTACTCAGTAAATATTTGATCGAATAAATTAATCTGAAATGGAGACACGCTTTCACTATCTTCTATTAAATTGATTGATCTAATTGCTGTACTATATGAAATATAAATTTTTCCTTGAAATTTTGGTATTTTCATCATTTAAGTAAATCTGATGTTTACTCAAAAGAGATAAATATATTTATTATTCCTATTGCCACTGCTATGGTAAGTTGTCACCAAAATGGTTGTTGTTTTAAGAGTTTGCTATAGAAAAATCTTTAGCTTTTCCTATGTTGCATTTATAAGTAGCGTTTGTTGATAACTAAAATCTTCTGAAATCATGCATTTATTTTAAAAGAGCAATGTGGAACAGTGGTATTAACTTCATATCCTGGAATGTGTCAGTGAGGACTCCCTGGAATTCTCCACCTGTGAGTGCTAAGAATAGTGTAGACTGTGAACTTCCATGGAGTCAGTTGTGAAAGGGGTTTTGAGCAGCAGAGTCAGCAAAGTGACAGCAGAGCCTTGTCAGGAAATTTGGGAAAAGGCGCTCTTTCATGGTCAAATGTCACATATTTTTAATGACAGATTTTACTGTTCTAAACCCAAATGGAAAAGCCTGTAGGACTCCCTGCCTCCCCCAGGAGTGGTTTCATTTATTCTCCATTTATTCATGTCATATTTAACATAATTATGAGAGAACACAGGGCAAGGGCCTGCCTGTGACAAAGAGCATGTGTTCATTGTGACATTTTATAGGCTCATTTTCAAGGCTCCCCAGAATGTGTGAGACAATTTTTTTCAGCATCAGATTATAATTGGCTGAATTCATTTTATTTTTATTTTTTGGAGTGCAGTGGCATGCTCACAGTCACCGCAGCCTTGACTTGCTGGACTCAAGCGATCCTTCCGCCTCAGTCTTCCTAATAGCCAGAACTACAGGTGCTTGCCACCACTCCCAGCTAATTTTTTGATTTATTGTAGAGATGAGGTCTTGCCATGTTGCCCAGACTGGTCTTGAACTCCTGGGCTTAGACAGTCCCCTCGCTCTGCCTCCTAGAGTTTTGGGATCACAGGAGTGAGCCTCCACGCCCTACCCGAATTCACTTCAGTCCTGGGATCCTCATTTTTGCTTGTGACCTTCCAGGGCAGGTGGGATTTAAAGTCTAGTAGAATCTAGGAAGGGAAGCCATGCAAATGTTGCTTTGCTTCTCTCGGCCCTTCCAGGCTCCTCATTCTCCTCAGCATCTACTAGCGTCCAGTTTCCTCTGGGGAACCCTACAGACTTCTGCCCTCCCCAGGAAGCGCCTCACGTCCTGGAACTACCTGACTTATTCCTTGTCAGAGGAAACCTGTCCTTAACTGGCCAATTGCTGGGGAGAAAAAGACTACATTTTTTCTTGTAAAATAAAGACGTTGGTCTAGATAATATCCAAGATCCCTTCTTGCTTAAAATCTTGTGAGTTTATGATGCTGTCATTTTTGCCAGGCGACATGAAAACTACAGATGAGAATAGTATGTCATTTTCATCATGTGTGTGGAATTATTGCTTCAGCTTTACTGATTGCTCTCTCTCTCTCTTTCTCTTCGTTGTCACAGAACTGTGATTTGAACCTAAACTTGTCTTCTGCTTATAGTGCACCTCATAGAAGGCACTTCTGTGTTGGATCCAGTTTCAGAGTATGTGAATTTCAAGCTCCTAGCTGAGGCTTGATAGGATCACTTATCACAAGGCATAATACCAAGGAAAGAGAGAGGCTCTCTAGAAGCTCAAACTTCACCTGCATGCAATTTACTTATATAACAAATCTTCAGATGTACCCCATAACTTTAAAATCAAAAAAAATTTTTTAAGTGTTTAAAAAACCATCGGAATGTTTGGTACTAAATTATTGAATGCATAGGAAATAAAAAATAAAATGCAATGCAATATTAACTTCACAAAGATGAAACTTGAATAATAAAATTAATGTTTAAGAAAGACTTAATATTGTTGCCTGTGTTTCAATGGACTTGGCCCTTGCAGGTGGCTCCGTGTGAGAATGTGCTATGGACAAGAAACAGGAAAATGAGGATTATTGTCTGTCCTGAAACACATAGGCCTCTGCTGAGATCAATTGTCTGTGGACCCTTCTGAAGAATCTTGCCTGTAAAGCGCTCTAGGGAGTGTCCAAGATTACAGCCATTCCCTCTTACAGCTAATTTGGCTGTGTCTGACCCTCCGGTTCCAGTGAGTCTAGCTATTTCAGTCCTATCTCTTGGGTGACACTGTAATGACGACAGTGAGGGCGTGGTCAGCCACTCAAGAGGTGCTGGCCTCAGTGTTTTCTTTACTGTTCACAGATATTTCCCTGAAATTTAAAATACCTTCTGAACCGGGAGGGAGGCTTTCCTTTCTTTGCCAGTTACTCCTGCTTTGTAGCAGATCAACCGCTGTGGCAGGAGTGTGAGGTGACTTCAGACATGTGAATCCTGCCTTGGGTCCTGTGGAGACACAGAGGGGGATGGAGGGGAGAGGGGCTGGGCCAAGAAGCTCTTAGGAGGGGCTAGGGGAACGGAGGCAGATCCTCTGCAGAGGGAGCTCATGACGTCTCTAGTTCCTCTTTGTTTCCGTGTGACTGACAGAAGACACCCACAGTCGCCTTTTTTTTCCCAATATTTTTTATTGTGATATTGTGGGGTACAGTTAAGGGTTAGGTACACAAATATGCCTCGTTCAGGCACCCTTGTTGATAAGAAGTGTCCCCCCATCCCCAGACAGGTATTTACTACCAGTAATCCCTTCCCCTATCCCCCCCCCGCCATAGTTTTCCACCACTGTCAGTCATTTTCTTGTGGTAATACGTTGGATGATCAAGGTCTACTATATGAGTGAGAACATGTGATACTCAGTTTTTTGTTTCTGTGAGAGGTCACTCAGTATTATAGACTCT
>CAUYQG010132213.1:0-33588 GCA_963574415.1 Tarsius wallacei
TAAGTATGCAATATTGGCTGGATATCCAGATATTACTCTCTTCACTGTTTTTCCAACACTTGATGATGGTCTGTCTTTCTTAGTTCTTCTTGTAAGGGTGTAGTAATATTTCATCATGCTCTCAATCTGCATTTCCCAAATAGCTAACATCCTTTATTATCTTTTTTGTGCCATCTTTAGCGTCTTTGAAGAATGTCTGTTCAAATCTTTTGCCCATTAAAAAAATTAGGTTGTTTGTTTTCTTGTTATTGAGCTTTGAGAGTTCTTTATATATTCTGGACGCAAGTCCTTTATGAGATATCTAATTTGCAAATATTGTCTCCCAGTGTGTGGCTTGTTTTTTCATTCACTTAACATTCATATATAAACAACATTCCACTTCAAAAGATTCTCTTAGTGTGTTTTAAAGAGCATGCAAAGGAAATTAAAACTCTCAGGACCCCTAAACTCTTTGTGCCAAAGGGAAAATTAAGCCTGGAGACTGAGTCACACAACACCTGCTATCGTTTTCCCAAATGGTTAGCTATTGCTTCACAACCTTGTGTCAAAGCATTATATATTAGCCAGATCCCAAAGAAGGGAAAAGGGCCTCATGCCTCTTCAGATGACTGCCCTCGCAAATCGTTCAATTGTGAACAATTGTAAATTGTTCAATTATAAATTCTTTGCTGACTTTGAAGACTTTCAAGACATATATCCTCTTGTAAAATAAGGAATAACATGTCAATTTTAACTTTAGGTCTGAATCTAAGTCTAGCTCCTAAAACTAAAGTCTGTTTGATTTCACACTTGATAATGTCCATGACAAGCTTATCTTTCCAGGTGCAGAACAAAGGAGAGATGAAATCAACAATTCCTCCACCTGCCCTGAGACAGCTACATAATTGATTCTTCCTTTATTTCCATTTTCTTCAAATGTTCACTTTGTCATATGTAAACTGTAGATTTACTAAGCCCTAAAGTCCCACAAAAATAAACAATGTGTCCAAAATGTCACAATCTGCCTTAATGCCTCCCCACCCCACCTTGCTTCCTACATGTCTTCTCTCCTTTAAAGAGATGTATAAATTCTGAGACTTCTGAAAACCTCTTTGGAGAACACAAGTGACTGTGACTTGTGTTCTTGTGTTCTGTGATTTGTATTATCTTTCCTGGCTGTATCCTCAAGCTCTGGCTCAATAAACCTTGATTGCTTGAGACTCTTGTCCCAGTCTCTCATTTTGGTTAACAAGTGGAAGTTAAAAATTTTGATGATGCCCAAATTTAATATAGTTATTGTGAAACTAGATTAACGAGTGTCAATAAATATTTAAAGTGTATAATTGGATAAGTTTTGATGTCAAATCTTATCCAATTATACACTTTCAATATGTGCAGTTTATTGTTTGCCAACTGTACTTCTATAATGTTCTTTACAAAAGAGAGGGGAAGCCGGGCTCAGTGGCTCAGCCTGTAATCCCGCGCCTTGGGAGACTGAGGTGAGTGGATTGCCTGAGCCCGCGGGTTCGAGACCCACCTGGGCAACTTGGCGAGACCTCCTCTCTACAATAAATCAAAAAAATTAGCCGGATGTGGTAGCGCGCTCCTGTAGTTCCAGCTACTTGGAAGGCTGAGGCGGAAGGATCGCCGGAGCCCAGCAGGTTGAGGCTGTGGTGGCCGGGAGCGGCCACTGCACTCCAGTCTGGGTGACAGAGTGAGACTCCAACTCAAAAAAACAAAACAAAAACAAAAAAACACCAAAAGAGAGGGGAGTAGACAGCGTCCAGTAATTCAGGGTCTTTCAGTGTTGAAAGCTAATTGCTTTTAGACTTCACCAGTAAGAGAAACAAAGGTCCTTCAGTTCAGAAGGAGAGGGGGGATTAAGAATGTTGTTTTCTCACCTGATATAGTTGGGATGATTGAGCCCTCCGAATCTTATGTTGAAATGTGATCCCCAATGTCAGACATGGGGCCTAGTGGGAGGTGATTGGGTCATGGGGCTGAATCCCTCATGAATGGCTGTTTTTATGGTAATATGTGAGTTCTCGCTCTATTAGTTCCATGAACGTTGGTTGTTTAAAAGAGCCTGGCAGGTTCCATTAAGGTTGGTTGTTAAAATAGCCTGGCAAATTCCATGAAGTTTGGTTGTTAAAAGAGCCTTCTTTTCCCACTCATGCTATGTGACATGCCTGTTCCCTCTCTGCCTTCCACCATGATTGTAAGCTTCCTGAGTTCTCACCAGAAGCCCAGCAGATGCCGGCATTATGCAGAACTGTGAGCCAAAATGAACATATCTTTATATATTACCCAGCCTTAGGTATTTCTTTATAGCAACACAAACAGACTAGTACACCATCCATTGTGCTATGTAGTCTCACATAATCACAGTGAAATTAATAAGATAGATTAAGAACCTGAGAACCTGGGGTGGGGATGGGAGAGGAATAAATAAAATAAACCAGGCGGAGAACTATATCTAATAAAAACTTTCAGTGTGGTTATTGGCACACAGAACTAATGGCAATCAGAGCTAAGAAGCCTACTTAGTTTTTGGAGGAATTATATTGCCAGAGAGAACCAGATCTAGAATAAAAAGCCTTTAATAGTCAGGACTTAATTATTGTACCCCCAGCCTTCTATAAACAGAAAGTACCTTTGACAACTAAACAGTGCTCAAGAAAGGCATACTTTTCAACATCATTTTAGATGTGGCTCAGGAGGATAAAGGAAACTCCTGGAGGGTAGAGTCTGAGGGTCACAAGGAACAATGGACAAGGCAGATCCTTGCAGAAGGCAACAAGAACAGAGTGTGAAAGTTTCTGCTCTTCCAGAGCAGCAAGAGTTCACAGCATTGTCTCAGAATTCATGACTGCTGTAGGGGAGTGACTGCTTTCTGTTTCCCATTTCTTCCCCTTTCTGAATGGTGACCAGTATCCGTGTCCTGTTCCTACCACCATTATATATGGAACATATATGTCTGGAGGGATAGAATCTGCATTTTAGTTCCTAGGAAGCACAAGGAAACACCCTTTGTGGATCTCATGGATAGGAGACTGGAGCCTGGACTCTCATACCACTTTGTGATGTATGAATGATAATTTTCCCAGTTTTACAAGAGCAGGAAGTGATTAAGCCTCATGTTCAAAGTTCGCATGGCTTGTGAATAGACATTTAATGCTGAATTTCAGCTGACTGGGTTTTTGGGTTGTAAACTTGAAGAGGGGTATTTTCTGTAAGTGAGAAGATGGGTGTAAATGAATATTTGGTAACTATAGGGCAGACTGTGACAGGGACTATTCATGATACTAGATGATGTTTTTGTGTTGCGCCTCAATTTCCCAGCCTTCCTTGCAGTTAAGTTGGCTATCTGACAAGTTTGGGATGGTAGAATATGATCAAAGTGACATGTGCCACTTCTGAGCTAAGTAGGTTAAGAATTTGGTGCACATTCCTCACATGTGCTCTCTCTTGCTCTTTTATTTGTAGGCCTGGAAGTAAAGGGCTCGAGGATGTCTTGACCACATAATGGAAAGAGCTTGGATCTCTGAATTTTGGCTGGAGGAGTGCTGCTCTGCAGGGCTTCCTAACCTTCACTGGACTTTATGTGAGTGAAAGATAAATTGTGCTGTATTAAGTAACTGAGGTTTGGGGCTGTTTATTGCAGTGACTAGAATTAATTTCTCTGACCAAACCAATATCAACGTAGTTGGGTAAATTTTCTTACCACATTATCTACATTCTTCCACAGTCTCTGTACTGAGTTACTTGGAAGATAATCTCTGTGAAGCTATCGGCCTTCACATTTTCCAAAGAATTGTTACTTAGTTAGTTTTGTTTCTAAAGAAAAAAGACAATAAACAGTACTGATTTGTGCTATGTTTTATTTTGGAAAACGCACAAACTTGAACGTCATTATCAAGTTGGAAAGTACAATATAGTAAGTCAGAGAATACTTACTTATGACTTGGGGCATGTAGTGTCTTGATCAGATTTCAAAACAAGGGCCAAATTACTGAAGGAGAAAGTATCCTATAATACGAAAAAGTGCGGGATCTGAAGTCAAATTCTCTGTCTATTCACTACTGTATGGACTTTGAACAATTTACCTAAAAATTCTCTGCCCTGTACAGTTATAAAAATCATTGTTCATACTTCAAAGAGTTGTTATAAAAATTAAATAAGTTAATGTTTTATAGTAAAGAATTTAGCTGGCCTTTGTCCCCAGTTGCTGAGAGAGTCTCTAAGCTCTTGGAATTTCCTGAGTGATACGAATGTCTTTGTTATTCATAGTGGGCCCTTTGGTCCACACCTGAGTTTGTGGTAGCAAGTGACACATGGTAACAAGGCCCATGGATAGTTTCAGGATGAGGACTGGTCATGCCAAAGTCCAACCATATGAGTAAAGGGTTGAAGTGGGAAAGGAAAGAGTGCTGGAGATTAAGCTTATTCACGTGGCCAATGATTCAATCAGTCATGCTTATGTAATAACAGCCCCCCAAAGCTCTGGATACTCCAAGCTTGGATGAGCTTCTCTGGTTGTTGTTATCCATACACTGATGTGCCAGGAGGGTGACGCATTCTGAAGACTCAGAGCTTTATGGTTAGGGATCTCCTTGCCCTTGTCCTATGTGTTTCTTCTTCTGGCTGGTCCTCAAGATTATAAAACTATAATCTTCATTTGGTGACTTTCTCATTTCTGTGAGTTGCTTTGGAGAATTATCAAACCTAAGGGGTTAGTGGGAACCAAAACTGTATCTAGTTGGTTAGAACTGAAGGGGTCTGGAAATCCCTGAGCTTTTAGCTGTTTCTGAAGTGAGGGCAGTCTTATGGCAGACTGTGCCTTTAACTGTGGAGTTTGCCTGACTTTAGGTAGTTAGTGTCAGAACTGTATTATAGTTAACATATGTAAAGCTTTTAGAACAGTACCTGGTCCACAATAACTTTCGGAGAAAGTTAGCTGATGTTATCCTATAAAATACTATTTGTACAGGAGCGCTGACTATTTAAAGAACCAATCTCAGATGAACATAGAATTAATATATTGAATGCTGGAAGGAACCTTGTAAATTACATAGTCAGAAGTGATTTTGACTTGTGTTGATTTAAAAATCATGCAGTGCCAGAGCAGAGGTTCAAACCCCAGTCTTTCAAGGCAAGATCATTATATAAAATGTGCTTTAAATGAAATCATGTCTTTTGCAAAACTTGAATGGAATTGGAGACCATCATCCTAAGTAAAGTAATGCAGGAATGGGAAACCACAAAACACATGTTCTCACTTACAAGTTGGAACTAAGCTAAGAGTCTGCAAAGTCATATAGAAAGATATAATAGACATTGAAGACTCAGAAGGGGAAGGAGGGCATGGAAGTAGGGATGAAAATCATGTATCAGGTACAGTAAGCATGGTGAGGCTGATGGGTTTACATTAAAGCCCAGACTTCTTTACCGCTATATAATGCATCTATGTAACCAAAAACCATTTGTATGAAATAAAGCTACTGAAATTTAAAAAAGGACTTTAGTTTTCACATTTTAAAAGTGGGGCTAGGTCCACAGACCCTATATCATTGTAGTAGCAATATTTTGGGAGGATCTTCCCAGCATATATCTATTTTCTCTGACAATATTTTCCCTGCTTCTCAAAGTTGGGACCTACATAGTCATGTTTGAACTCTGTGCGTTCAAATCCTTGATCACAGTCAAAGGACAAGGGTGCATAACTGGCCAAAGATGGGCCTATCAGGTTATTTCTCAGAATTTGGAATTTGATTTGAAAAGTACTGGTTGGTCTGTGATCTGAAGATGAGGCAGCTGAGATCCAGGTGAAAGCCTGCCTCCATGAAGTCAGGTACGAAGAGAGGGAAAAATGAAAGGGGTCCAGGCACAGGTAGAGGCAAAAATAAGGAGAGTGGTGACTAGGATTTATGGTTTCTTTGTCTGATTTCTGTCTCTTCTGGGACTAGGCTTCATCTTTTGCTCTATACCCTAATCCAATAAATTCCCCTTGTTAGTTTATGCTTGTTTGAAGTAGATTTTGTTAGTTGCAATGAATAGTCTTGATTAAGTAACTCCTTGAAAAAGCTCTAAAAAGGAAGTAATGAAATAAAAGGTGCAAACTACTGTTACCACGATTGCTATTGTGAATATGGAGGACAAGGGGGAGAGGTGGAGAAAGGTAAAAAAACTGGAGAGTAAGATGGGACAAAGGCTTAGATTTAATAAAAGCATTGTAATGGGCTCTCTTAGAAAGATTCAATGTCTTCAACTGAAATACAATTACATCAGTCTCCTTTGAATGTGGAAGAAAGCATGGTAGAGCTGCGGCACAATAAGGTTAAGGAAGCAATTGACAATTCTGCTGTCTTGTTCAAGATGAAACTGGGTTAAGCAATAACTGCTGTGCGCCAATGCCATTATAAAATATAATGAAATTGTTGGCGACAAATAGAAAACACGAAAGAACCATGTCTCGAATGACTGTACTGAATCAAAAATAGCACTTTTACAAACAATTTTGTTATTTTGAAGGTAAAACCAACAGCCATCACAAAGCTCATGTTCCACTGCATGTTTGAAAAGAAAAGAGATTTATCTCCTCAAGTGGGATGCCCCATCCGGTTGAAATAACCACTGCAAACAATAGATGTGAGAAGCAAATCTGAGAAGGTAGGTATTTGCCAGACTAACTCACTTGACTGCTGGAAAAGGGTCAGATCTTATTTTGTTTCGTGAAAAAGAGGTTCTAACAAAACACACAAATAGCATTCATGACTGGAGAAACTGCTTTTTTAGCTACTTGGTCTACTGAAAGTAGGCACGACAGGCATAGCTCTTACACTTATTTTCATTGGATGAGGGGATCACTTTGAACAAGGAAAACACATAATTGCTTTCTATTTTTCTTTCTCCTTTTTCCTTCTATATTTTATTCTGCCCCCCTGTTCTTTCCTTCATTTTCTCCTTCCTCAAGTTTTCTTCTAAAATATAAGTGAAAAATATATGAGGTTCCACCAATATTAAAATATCTTACAGAGCAGCACATTTTAAGGAGGGTATTTCTCATATGAAAGTCAAATAAGGGACTAGAAATTTTGAGCATCTGGAGCTCTTTAAGTTTTTATAAATGGATAGTTCTCTATGAATATTTTGTCCACTTTGCCTCATACAACGAGTTCTTAGAAGAAAATAAACAGGAAAGATGGCTAGCTATCTTTTAAAAAAAAATAATTCTAGGGTAAAACTAAAAACTCTGCTTTGTAGGGCATTCTAGTTAGAAATATTTTCTTTATAAGTAACTCCTATACTTCTTGCTATCATCAGAGCGCATTTATTTAATACTAGGAATATATCTTCATTTCTATTTTATCTTGAGTTGGAGTCTCACTCTGATGCCCAGGCTGAAGTGCAGTGACACAATCACAACTCAACTCAGTCTCGACTTCCGGGGCTCAGGCAATCCCTCTGCCTCAGCCTCCTGACTAGCTGGGACTTCAGGTGCATGCCACTGCATCCAGCTAATTTTTAATTTTTTGTAGAGATGAGGTATTGCTATGTTGCCCAGGTTGGTCTCAAACTCCTGGGTTCAAGCAATCTCCTGTCTTGGCCTCCCAAAGTGCTGGGTTTACAGGTGTGAGCCACTACACCTGGCCTAATATATCTTCATGTGGCAAATCAGTCTTCAGTTGTCCATGCTATTGGAGGCTTAGATAATTGGCTTAGGTAATCTAAAATAATGGAAAATTCCACAGCATCCTTGCTTTTGCAATATAATTTTATATTTTACTGGGCTAATGTTGAGTTTGAGAAACTAAAAATCTAGTCTACTTTATTTTTGTTTTTTTGATTATAAAACTTTAAAATTTCTTTTTTGGTGTGAGGCAACATAATAAATTCAAAGAAAAGTAACAGAGTATGAAAAATATTGCAATATATATATAATAAAAGATCAATAGTCAGAATAAACAGAGGACTCCTTGTGATCAATTATTTAAAATTTTCATAGAAAAAATTAGGCATAGAAAACAAAAGGACAATCGATACAAGATACATAAAAGACTAATTAACATATGAAAAAATTCTCAAGCCCATAAGGGGTTGTGCATCAAGGGCATGTGCATTGAAATAAAAATAATGACTTGTATTAAATTGGTAAACAAATAAATAAGTCTAGTTCATTAAATCCAGTGTTGCTTGAGTTGCTTGAAAATGGATATTCTCATTAAGTGACAGGAAACCCCTGGGGTACGGAACCTCTCTTTGTTCTATTTTTCTCCCCTATAACAGTGCCCGATTACAGGGCTATTGTGAAATGAAATATGATCACCTATGGAAAATGCTGAGAACGGCTCCTCGCCCATGATGAGTGCTCAGTGATGATTGGCTTTTTCGTTTTCCACTGTCAGTGAAACATAGACTACTTTAAACAAAATGTGAAAAACCCCACTGTAAAATCTCAGCTTAGAGGTTCAGGAATTTTGTTCACACAGATTTCAGATCTGGAGTTCTTCCTTGCTTCATTCTCTCAGTGGTAGGCACCAAGTACAGTTTTCTACCTGTATTTGTATTTACACATCTTCTGTCTTCCTTAGTTGGAGAAGAAAGTGAATGCTTTGGTTTTAAAACCTTCTTGTGGAGCTCTTCAGAAATTGTAGAGGAACATGAATGAAAAGAATTTTAAAAAATGTACTGCATAAAAGTTTGTTTTTTAAAGTTGAAATATAATGCAAAATAGGTAAATATGACTTTCCCATAGTGTACTTTATAGAACATATAATGTTCTATAAAGTAAAATATAAAAAATTTTGTTCTTTTTTCCTTGCTCCAATTTCTTACACTTTTCTGTTTTAGTTGCTATTTACTTCAAATACCTTATCTTTTTTTTTTTTTTTTGAGTTGGAGTCTAACCCTGTTGTTGCCCAGGCTGCAGTGCAGTGGCACACTCATGGCCGCTGCAGCCTTGACCTGCTGGGCTCAGGTGATCCTTTCGCCTCAGCCTCCCAAGTAGCTGGAACTACAGGCATGCGCCACCATGCCTGGCTAATTTTTTGATTTATTGTAGAAATGAGGTCTTGCCAAGTTTCCCAGACTGATCTTGAAGCCGTGGGTTCAGGCAATCCTCTCACTTCGGCCTCCCAAAGTGCTGGGGTATAGGCGTGAGCCACCACGCCCAGCCTCAACTACCTTTTCTTAACATAAGAGACTCAACTGAACACAGCTTTTGAATGAGGATGTTGCTAAAATCAAGAATAAAGATAATAACTTTATAACTTTAAAATATAGTAATCCTGCTAAATACAAAAGTCTTTGGGTTTTTAGAAATGATAGATTTATAGTTTTGATAGTCAAATCGAAGTAATTCAAAATGAAATCTAGTAGAGTGTGGTGGCTCATGTCTGTAACCCCAGCACTTTGGGAGGCTGAGGTAGGAGGATCACTTGAACCCAGGAGTTTGAGGTTATGGTGACTGTGATTGTGCTATCACACTCCTGCCTGGGTGACAGAGTGAGATTCTGACAAAAAAAGTCTATATTTAACATTATATTTAATTACACATTTATATTATTCAACATTTAAATTAAACAAAGTGTTAAACATTTTAGAAGTTTTTGGCTGCTGTGCTTTTTTCATGCTACTTTTTATATCAGGAAGAACATGATTCTCATATGTTAAGATTATAGGACTGTCTGGGTGTGGTGACTCAGCCTGTAATCCTAGCACTTTGGAAGGCCGAGGCGAGTGGATTGCCAGCCCGGGCAACTTGGTGAGACCTTGTCTCTACAATAAATAAAAAAAATTATCCAGGCATGGTAGTACGTGCCTGTAGTTCCGGCTACTTGGAAGGCTGAGGCAGAAGGATTTCCTGATCCCAGTGGGTTAACGCTGGGGTGGCCATGAATGTGCCACTGCACTCCAGCCTGGATGACAGAGTGAGACTCCAACTCAAAACACACACACACACACACACACACACACACACACAGATTATAGGACTAGAAGAAATGAACTGGAGGGAATGGAAATGGATTGCATAATACACTGAGTCCTATCTTCCTGCAAATTATCCATTGAATCACACAAATCCAAGCTCTAGTTAAGTTATTACAGCTCTTTCACAGAAAAAGAAAAAGACACTCCAAGAGGTAGAGGAACTTGCTTATGTTCACATAACTAATAAGAATTAAGATTCAAACTCAAGTCTGTTTGATTCTAAAGTCAATGTTCTTTAAACTGTACTAAATGACCTTATGATTTAATTTGCATCTATTCTTTTACAATGTATGGGGTGGTTTCTATGTTAGGAGAAAATTGTTGACAATGCATTGAGTGGTGAACTGATGACCAGAGATAGGTTGGAACCATCAGCAATTTGAATGAATACATTCTTTTTTTTTTTTTTTTTTAATTTATTTTATTTTATTTTATTATGTTATTGTGGGGTACAGTTAGGGGTTAGGCATACAAAAGTATTTCGTTCAGGTACCCTTGTTGATAAGAGGTGTCTCCCCATCCTCAGATAGATACCCACCACCATAAGTGTTCAACCTCACTAATCATCAGGGAGATGCAAATGATATGATCTTATACCTAGAGAATCCTAAGGACTTTTCCAAATGATTCATGGAATTAATAAATGAACTTGGTAAAGTTTCAGGATACAAAATCAAGACACACAAAACAGCACTGCTATATACCAATAGCAACCAAGCTGAGAATCAACTCAAGAATTAAATTCCATTTACAATAGCAGCCACAAGCTAAAATATTTATGAATATATTTAACCAAAGAGGTGAAAGTTCTCTGCAAGAACTACAAAACTCTGATGAAAGAAATTGTAGAGAAAACAAACAAGTGGAGAAAGATCCCATTCTCACTGATTTTAAAAAAACATTGTTAAAATGACCTTATTACTAAAAATAATTTACAGATTCAATGCAATCCCTATCAAACTACCAATGTCATTTTTCACGGAATTAGAAAAAGCAATCTTCAAATTCATATGAAACAACAAAAAATAGCCAGCATAGCCAAAGCAATCCTAAGCAAAAAGAACAAAGCTGGAGGAATCGCATTACCTGACTTAAAATTATGCTACAAGGCTATAGTAAACCAAAAGAACTGGTACAAGAGCAGATATGTGGACCAACAGAACAGAATAAAGAACTCAGAAATAAACCCAAATACCTATGACCAACTTATCTTTGACAAAGCAGACAAAAACATACATTGGGGGAAAGAACAACCTCTTTAACAAATGGTGCTGGGAAAATTCGATAGCTACATGCAGAAAAATGAAACTTGATCCCTATCTCTCCCCATATAAAAAAATGAACTCAAGATGGATTAAAGACTCAAATGTCAGACCTGAACCCATAAAAATCCTAAAAGAAAACCTGAAAAATGCATCTGGACATTGGGCTAGTCAAAGAATTTATGGCTAAAATCCCAAAAGCAAATGCAACAAAACCAAAAATAAACAAGTGGGACTTAATAAAACTAAAAAACTCTGCATAGCAAAATATATAAACAACAGAGCATATCAGCAGCCTGTAGAATGGGAGAAGATATTAGCAAATTACACATCTCACAAAGGACTAGTATCCAGAATCTACAAATAACTCAAACAAATCAGCAAGGAAAAAGTAAATAACCTCATTTAAAAAGTGGGCAAATAGTGTGAACAGACATCTCTCAAAAGAAGATATACAAATGTCCAACAAACAATGGAAAATGTACTTATACCGTATTTTCATTATCCATTGGTTGGCTGATGGGCATTTAGGTTGATTCCACATCTTTGCAATTTTAAATTGTGCTGTGATGAACATGCAGGTGCAGGTAAGGTAGTATCTCATTGTAGTTTTAATTTTCATCATACCACCTTACACCAGTTAGAATGGCCTTTTATTAAAAAATTTAAAAAAAAGATGCTGTCATGAATGTGGAGAAAAAGAAACACTTAATACACTGTTAGGAGTGTAAATTAGTACAACCTCTATGGAAAGTGATATGGAGATTACCCAAAGAACCAAAAGTAGATCTATCATTTGATTTAGCAGTCTCACAACTAGGTACCTACTTTAAGAAACAGAGACTGTTACATAAAAAAGACACTTGCACCTGCATGTTCATCACAGCACAATTTAAAATTGCAAAGATGTGGAATCAACCTAAATGCCCATCAACCAACCAGTGGATAATGAAAATATGGTATATGTACATTGTGGAATACTACTTAGTCACCAAAAAGAATGAAATAATGTCTTTTTGCAGCAACTTGGATGGAGCTGGAGAACATCATCCTAAGTGAACAAACTCAGGAAAAGAAAATAAAACACCCCATGTTCTTACTTAAAAGTGAGAACTAAACCAAGGATATGCAAAGACATAGAGAATAGTATAATGGATACTGGAGACTCAGAAGAGGGAGGAGAGAAAAAAAAATCACTTACTGGGTACAATGTGCAAAGTTGGCATACTCTTAAAGCCTAGACTAAAAACTATTTATATCCCCCAAATCTATTGAAATAAAAAAAATTAAACTTAAAAAAAGAAAGAAGAAAATCACTTTCAATGTTACTTTGTATTTCTTAAAAAACACATCAATCACCCTTGGGGAAAGGAAGGCAGGCAATGGTCACAGAACAATCAAGTGATTACCTCATTTATGTTATTATGTAGAAAATACATGAATATACATAACCAACAGTTGACCAACTGTATTGTTCTTTCTCAGCCACAATTTTAAAAATGACTTACAAAGCAAAATCAACAATACTATGGTATTAGAATTGGTTTTATAATGGAAAATAAATGGTCCTTAGGAATAATGAATCAGAGATGTACCTCAATTTATCAATAGGCACATTATCAATGAAAAAGGTTACAAAAAGGTTACATATGTAAGCAGTGAAACATATATGAAATTCTTGCATGTTGAATTTAGTACAAATTTTTGAAATTTACGCCTAAAATTTGTAGAAACAGATGCAAAGGTGCCCGAGAAAATGATTAGTCATATTAGAAACATACTGGAAACTATTCCTATTTTGGAGAATGGTTCATAACTAGCATTTCTAACCAGACATTTGAGAGGTATTTCTGTCTTCTTTTTTGAAAGAACATTGTACTTCCTCTTTCTTTCAAATATTTGTTATGACAGTGATCTCTGTTAAATGAATAGGGATATTTCTCATTCATTTGGATCAAAACAAGTGTTGAAACATTTTTTGACTATCTCTTTTGCACATTTCTCTTAGATTAGAGAGATTTGGGAAAGAAGCATGAAAACTGTACACTTTAATTTTTTAACCAACACTGTCTTGAAAGACTTAAAATACTTTTAAAAAAAAATCTTTTACATAATGGCAGCTGGACTAACAGTCCATATGCCAAGTTAAAATCTGAATCAATTTGAAGTGGCTGAAATTCTAAACTTAAAAAAATTACTGTTTGTGAAAGAAACTCAGACATAATAGTCCACGATGGAAAAGTAGTCACCTATTGTCAAGTGGATGGTGATGCTGTAATAAGGAAATGTAATTAGAATGTTTGCATCAGGAAGAGAGCTGACTAATTATTTATGAGGAGCCTTATTACTATTATTTTTAAAATTAATTCTCTCCTTAATCATCCATATGTATGTGATTTTCAGCTATAACTTTGTGCAGATAAAAATCTATTTCTGATATTTTTAAACTACCAGCGCTGTAAAGATGGTGCATCTCTTCCACGCTTCTTTACAACCAACTTTCAAATCAATTTAGGCATCTCAAAAGCATTTCTAAAATACCAGATGCTCTGTCAGCTGCACAGAACAATGTGCTAATAATTATGTTTCTCTTTCTTACAGCAGATCAGAGCCAGAGATGAGGTAACATACACCTAAGATTTTCAAAGCCCAGTTTGAAGGTCAATTGGATCTGCCGACATATGTTGCTGATTTAGTAACATGAAAGTCAACTAAGGAGAACAGATCAGTGAAATGCATATTCTCCATATTCTTAATTTCAGCCCTATCCTAATGCATACAGAATAGTTTGAAGAGACTTGCAGTTTCTTGTTATCAGTCTTATTAAAACTTGGCAAACCTTTAAAAACAAGTCTATCAACAACACTCCAGAGATTTTATTTCGGTCTTAGAATGCCTACATTTTTATGCTTATTGGACAATTTTTAACTGGAAGCATCAGGACCTTTCCTGATCAGTTGCCCACGTTGCCTCATGAAAGTGTGGCATGCATACTCAGCTTGAAAAGGCAATGGCAGCTGGGGAAAAATAAGCTGAGAAGAGGGCAGGCTGGCAAGGCAAACAGCAAGACTTCTATTTCCCTGGAAGTAGCTTTAATGTGAGTGTTTTAAGCCATACGGAAAAAAGTAAACTAGACTAATCACTGCCTCTTACTTGTGTTATGTTTCCGTGGTTTAACTTAAAACATTGGTGCAGAAACAAGTGCCATTCAAAATCTAGAGAACCTCACTTAAAACAGAATTGTGGGTCAAATCCACATCTGTCAACTACATGGCATATTTGAAAGTGCATTTTAGAAAAAAAGAGAGAGAAATATGGCAGCGCTTTCTCTCTAGCAAATCCTACCCACCAGTGCCAGAATAATTTCATCGTGTTATCCAAATGTCAAAACCTTCAAGGATTTCCCTCTGCTTTTAGAGTAAAAAAAATGTAAAGTGTACAGTTTTAACCCCGTACATTCATGTTCCAAAGCCCTCTCTAAAATAACCCAGCCTACACATCCAGTCCTACACAAGAGCCAAGGCTCTGAAGACAGAATATCTAAGCTCAAATTCCAGCTCCATTACTTACCAAGCTGTGTCACCTTTCACAAGTTCCTTAACCTTTGTGTGCACCTGTATTCTCCTCTGTAAAATGCAGATTAAAATAGTGCCTGTATTATATGATTGTCATGAAGATTAAATGAGTCAATGTGTGAATGTTCTTAAAACCATGTCTATCACCTGATGAGAATAATCACAGTATGAATGCTTAAGAAAAGGATTTCCCACTACTCCACAGTGCGCTATGTTCTTTCCCCTCTCTGACTCTACTCACAGTCACCTACCCACTTAAAATGTCATAAGGTCAGAAATGGAAGTAGTCAGAAACCAGAAACCTAGTTGGCATGAAAATCATTTCAGCAGAGGCTAGATTGCCCTTCCAGAATGGTCTACTCAAAATTCTCCCAGCCCTTCAGCCTCTACACTTTGCTTATAGAGTTCTTTTTCTGATGTGACTTTCCCTCTTCTGTTTACTCAAAAGCCAGTCAATTTTTCAAAGTCAAGATGGAATTCTCTATGATGGATTTCTGGAATGCTTTGGGCTTACTCATGTTTTTATGAACTATATCTCTTATTGATTTGTCATTTTGGGGATCTTTTGTCATATACTGATTTGTATTTTAAATTAGTACTTGCTTGCCTATTGGTCTTGTTTCCCCAAGCAGATGGTTAGTTTATCAAGGATAAGAACAGAGACTTGTTTTATATTTCCTGTGAAGCTGAATCTAAAGAAAGTGCTCCACATCTTCAAAATAGAAAATAAATAAATATTTAAAAAGAAAGTGCTCAATAAATTCTGTTGAATAGACTTTAATAAAGTCAGTTAATGTCTTCTTTTTCAATCTTCTTGCAATTATGGTCACAGAAAATAAAAAGGAGAGGTATAAGAAAAGAGCAATAAAAGACTGAAAAATATGACGAATAATAAACTAAACCTGTAACTACCAAAATCAAGGTGACTTTGATGGGCTGAAGTGAAAAACAAAAATGTTCTTTCTCTGAATCATTTACCAGTTTGTTTCCCATATTTAAAATATATTTGCAAGTGAGAAAATTGGACCTGAAGAATTTGACAGTGACAGAACTAATGGGTGAACCTCCATCTTTTGAAACTCATCTGTCTTAACGCATTGTGGGATTCCCTGTGTCCAGTGCACCTATACCTACCGTGCTATGATTAAGTTGAGCAAAGGATTATCCAGAGTAGTTCAGTCTCCAGATGTGTTGCTCTAAGTGGTGTTAGAAATTCCATAGGCAAGTAAATTGTTACCTGATTTCTGTGAGTAACTACTGTTAGAAAACTATTTTTTGAAACTCAGCATTGTAGACATGAGGTAGGTTGTTAGCCTTTGATAAAAACAGATAAGATATTTTTTCTTTAATTTTGATGCCAGGCATGTGCTCTTATTTCTTGGCTGTTCACAGGTTATGCCAATTATGCCAAATTTAGATTAACTTTATCTAAATTCCATTTGTTGTCCAATAGTTCTCCTTGACTAACTTGCCAACTTTTCACTGCATGTTTAGCCAGAAAGAATTGAATTATAGTCTGTGTCATTTTGATGCCAGTAAGGCTATATATAAAAAAACTAACCTTTGGTGACTTTATCTCTATAATTAATGTTAACTATAGATCACATGTGGCTACTTGACTTCTGATACATGTGTTTTGACATAAATATGAGACTCCTTGTAGACATATACATTGGTCTCTTCAGTTGAATTTTTGTTGACTTTTTCAACACATGCAAATCTCTCTCCTCCTAATTTCTCTGATTCTACCCTACCTCTGTTCTATCTTCCTTCACTCCTTTTCTAAACCTTAGTTCTTAATTCTCCATTCTGTTTTCTTCATAATGCTGGAATTTCATCTCAGTCACTCTAGTGGTTTCAATTTGTATTTCTACATAAATGACCTTATAATATTTACTTGACTCTACAAGCATCCAACCAACTCTTCTCCAAAAGTCTGCTAAACATTTCTTCTCGATGATCTCTCTATACCAGAAGTCTGATGTATTTTAAACTTAATTCATGTCCCTGAAATTGGCTTTACCTTTTATTTTTTTTACAATTATTTCTCCCAACCGTTAAAACAAACAAACAAAAACTTCAGAGTCTTCTTTGACTCTTCCCCTTTTCTGACTCTATATTCACTTAGCCATATAGTATTGCCTGTTTGCTCTTCTTTCTTTATTTTAGATTCAAGGTGTACATGTGCAGGTTTGTTATATAGGTATATTACATGAAAGTGAAATTCGGCCTCTTCCTGAGTCCAATCCAGGTGTTGAACACTGTACCCAATAGGTAGTTTTTCAACCTTTGCCCCTCTCCTCCTTTTAAGATTTCCCAGTGTCTGTTGTTCCCATCCTTATGCCCATGTGTATTCAGTGTTTAGCTCTAATCTATGAATGAGAGCATGTATTCAGTTTTCTGTTTGTGTGACAATGCACTTAGAGTGGTGACTTTCAGCTGCATCCATGTTCTTGCAAAGGACGTGATTTTTGTTCTTTTTGTGTCTGTATATTATTTAATGTTGTATATATACCATATTTTCCTTATCTAGTCCACCATTGAGAGGCAGTTAGGTTGGTTCTGTGTTTTTGCTGTTGTGAATAGTGCTGCAATCAACATATGAGTGCAGGTGTTTTGATGTATGCTAAGCTCATCCCCTCCTCTGGAGATTATCTCCCAATCTCTTCAAATGAATGGGCACTATAGCTCAGTGCCCATACCTACATATAATATTTATTTGTTAAATTAATGGATGGATAACTTCTCTCCCTCAATTTCTTCTCTCTTCAATATATTCCATATTAACCATTCCTTTAAAACAATGCATTCATCATGTCACTCATGCTGGAAAACCACCGTTTTTCACTCATTGATAACAGTGTTTCCCAGTCCTGACTTCGCATTAGCATCACCTACAAAGTTTTTAGGGCAACTTGTGCCCAAGCTTCATTCAAACCAGAAACAGACTCTCTGGATATGGGGTCCGGGTATGGAGAGGTGGTAGTCAAAAAACGTGATAAAAAAGAATATGATAGAAACACTAACAAATCAGAACCACTTTGCTAACCAATCAGCATGGGCGATGGTTGCAAAAAACCAGAATGGCTCCAAATACCAACTAATTATCATCCCTGCCGGTACTCATATATTTTTTAAGATCTTTAAAAGGGTCATTCTAATGAGAAGCTGATTACAAAATACACTCTACATTCCTGACCTGGCAATCAAGGCTCTTTTTAATGTGCTACAAATATCACTTTAGAATATTATTTCCTCTACCCTTTATATGAAATCTTTGCTCTAGTCATCTCATATCTACTCCATATGCCTTGTACACTGTCATTTTCTTGCTTGTACTTATATAGTAGGTATTCTGTGACAGAGAACAACTTTGCTTTACTTCATTTTAATGGAGAATAGAAGAAATTTTAAATAGGACATTAACACACTTAACCAATCACACAGTAATTTACAGTCTTTGTGAATTCTTTGGGACATCTAATGTCTTACTGAATTAAGTGAATGATGGAAAATTATAATAGTGGAATAAATGGAAACAGAGACAGAATGTTTAAGCCTTATTTGTAGAGGAAAAAATATTGCTATGGAAAGAGAGTGGTCATATAGGTCTATAAAACACCATACTCCCGATCTTTTTAAAAGCACTTGTTTTGTGAGTTTTCAACTTGCCTTTTATAAAGTTATGCTTAATTCTTTTACATAATGTGAGGACATGTTGACCAAAAGAAAAAGACTGAAATGGGTTGAAAAAAAGAATAATCTCCAAGAATAATGGTAAGTAATTCTATTGTTATACTTCATGGAGCTCTTTTCCTACATTGTGTTTCTAGTGTCCTTGGCTACTTCTTAGATTCAACATTTTAAAAAACTAAAAGGTAAAGAACATAATTTAGGAATCAATAAAATTTTATCTGATGTATTTCTTGGTCACAGGAAGACTTGGAGAACACGTAAAGGATACTGAGGATAACTAATCACTATCAGCTGTACATACAGTAAGATGTGTCACAATTCCCATGTTTAAGCAAAAGAGAAACTTTAGGGTATTAGGCTATATCACATCCACTTCCAGAAACCTGAACATTCTTGTAATTTCAGAGACCCTTTTAAGGATAAGATGACTTTATGATGTTTTATACCAACCTGGAATGAAGTTTTCAATGAACTCCTAAAACAACATTTAATTAGTACAGTTAGGTGGAGTACTCAGAGACAAATCTTTGCTTCCAAAGGACTCTTTGAAATTCTTCCCTTTCAAACTTCATCCAAAGTCTTTGGGTAGTCAACTGTGTTAATAAAGTTATTCCAAAGTTTGAAGTCCCAGTTAAAGAATTTCCAAAAGCACAGAACTGCTTTTGGCAATATGGTGCAGAATTAAAGTCATCTGCAAAGATAGCCATGCTCTAATCCTTGGAACCTGTGTATCTGTTAGGCCATATGGCAAAAAGGACTTTGCAGATGTGATTAAGTTAACACCTTGAGATGGGGAGATTAGCCTGGATTATGTGGGTGGGGATAATCTAATCACATGAATATTTAAAAGTAGAGAATCTTTCCTGCTTTTGATTAGAGAAGATGTGATGATGGAATCAGAGCAAGAGAGAGATGCTACATTGCTGGCTTTAAAAACTGGAGGAAGGGAGCCACGGACCAAAGAATGTGGGCAAACTTTAGAAGCTGTAAAAGGCACAGAAGCAGGCTTTATTGTAGAGTCCTCACTTGATTTAGGCCTACAGACTTCTGACCTACAGACTGTCAGATAATAAATTTATGTTACTTTAAGTCTTTAAGTTTGTGGTAATTTGTTATGGCAACTATAAAAAACTAATAGCAGCTTACATGGTTATTTATCTTCAGTGGGGTGTGAGGAGGGCTCAAAAGATACAAACCCATCTCAAAGCATGTACTAAGACATATTTGGTGAGGAGTCTAGACACTGCTTTTTTTTAATTGCCCAATTATGCATAATATAGCTGTAATTGTCCATTCACTTATTAGACTGACTTTGGCATACTTTTCTTCTTTAAAAACAACTTTACTGAAATATAATTCACATACAATTCAACAACTTAAAGTGCATAGTTTAATGTTTTTAATGTATTTACAGGGTTGTACAACCATCACAACAATCTAATTTCAGAGCATTTTCAATCTCTTAAAAGAAATCCTATATCTTTTAGCAGGTAATCCCCATCCTTTCACCCAGCACCCTAAGCATTTACTAATCTACTTTCTGTCTCTATAAATTTGCTTATTCTGACTATTTTATACAAGTGGAATCTTAAGCTGCTTAGTCTTTTGTGTATGGTTTCTTAGACTTAACATGATGTTGTCAAGGTCCAATCATGTTGTAGCATGTATTTGTTTCATTTCTTTTCATTAGTGAATACTATTCCATTGTATGGATATGCCACATTTTGTTTGTTCATTCAACAGTTGGTGGAAATTTAGGTAGCTTCCACTTTCTACTTATTACAAGCAACATTGCTATGTTATTAACATTTGTGTATATTTTTTGAATAAACATGTTTTCATTTATTTGGTATAAATAATTAGCAGTGAAATTGCTGGATCATATGATACTCTATGTTTTACATTTCTAGAAACTGGCAGTTTCTCAAAGTGGTTGCATCACCATAACGTAACAAGTTTTTTTATTTCTCCACATCCTCATTAACATTTGCTATTGTCTGGTTTTTTTTAAGCACATACAACCTAGTGAATGCAAGGTTGTATTTCATTGTGGTTTTGATTTGCATATCCCTGGTAAATCTTGATGTTGTATATCTTTATGGGCTTATTGGCCATTTGTATTCAAAACTTTTGTCTGTTTTTAAATAAGTTTCTTTTGATTGTTAAAAACTTAAAAAATATGTTCTCTATACAAATCCAGTATCAGATATATTATTTTCAAATATTTTCTCTCATTCTTTGGTGTTGTCTTTTCATTTTCATGATGCATTTCTTCATTTGTGCCACAGGATTTTTTAATGTTGATTTTAATCCCATTTGCCGTTTTTCTTTTTGTTGCTTGTGCTTTTGATGTTATAGCTAAGAAATCATTTCATAACACAAAGTCATGAAGATTTATTATGTTTTCTTCTAAGTTTCATAGATTAGCTACAACATTCAGGTCTTTGATTCATTTTGAGTTAATTTTTTGCATATGGTGGGAGTTAGGGTTCATCTTCATTCTTTTGCTAGTAAGTATCTAATTGTCTCATCACCATTTCCTAAAAAGACTATTTTTCCTTTTTGAATTTTTATGACTTTTTTTGTCAAAAATCAATTGACCATAAAGGTGAAAGTTTGTTTTTGGACTCTAATGCTATTCCACTTATATTTTTATTTTTAAGTCTTTAACACAGTACTGTAATTACTATAGCTGTGTAGCAAGTTTTGAAATCAGGATATGTGACTTCTCCAACTGTGTTTTTCTTTTTCCAAAAAAAAAAAAAATGGCTATTCTAGGTCCCTTAAATTTTAAATCAGTTTGTCAATTTCTGCAAAAAAACTGCTGTATTTCTATAAGAATTTCATAAAATCTGTTGATCAATTTGGGGAGAAAGTATCTTAACAATCTTAAGTTTTTGATCATAAGACATCGTTTTAGCTATCAGAATGACTTTAATTTTTTTTCAGCAATGTTTTGTAGTTTTCCATGTGTAAGTTCTTCACTTATTTTCTTAAGTTTATAACTACATATTTGATTTTTTGAGACTATTATAAATGGAATTTTCTTAATTTCATTCTCAAAGTGTTTATTGCAAGTATATGAAAATGCAATTCATTTTTATATATTGCTCTTATATCTTGTCATCACGCTGAACTCAGTTTTTAGTTTTAATAGGATATGTGTGCATGTGTGCACACCTTAAGATTTTCTATGTAGAAGTCTATATGGAAAACAATTTCATCTGCACATAAAGTTGTATTTACTTTTTTCTAATTTGGATGCATTTTATTTCTTTTCTTGTGTAACTGCCATGGCTAAAACCTCTAGTATATTAAGTAGAAGTGTTAAGAATGACATCTTGTATTATTCTTTATCTTGAGGTAAAGCATTTAGACCTTTACCATGAACTATGTTGTTAATTTGGGGGTTCCCTTTATCATATTAAAGAAGTTAGCTTCTGTTTTTTGATGTTTTTATTATGAATGTGTTTTAAAGTTTGTCATATGCTCTTTATATATCCATTGAGATGATCCTATGGTATATTATGTCAATTGATTTTTTGATATTAATCAACACTGAACCCCTGGAATTTCGTTGAGAATTTCCACTTCCATATTTATAAGAAATATTGGTCTACGGTTCTCTTTTCTTGCAATAACTTCATTTTTTGTTTGTTTGTTTGTTTGTGGGTTTTTTTTTTTTGGTATCAGGGTAATACTGACTTCAAAATAAGTTGGACACTGCGCTTTCCTCTTCTATTCCTTAGATGAGTTTATGAAGGATTGATATTAACATTTCTTTGAATGCTTTATAAAATTCACTAGTAAAGCCATCTGGTCCTGGTTTTATCTTTGTGAGAAGATTTTAATTGATTAATTTAATCTCTAAACATGTTATAGGCCTAGCTAGACTTAATGCTTTCTCTTGAGTCTGTTTCAGTAATTTGTCTTTCTAGCAATTTTTTTAAGTATCAAATTTTTTGGCATAAAATTGTTCATAGTATTCCCTTTTTTTTGTTTCTGTAAACTCTGTAGTAATGTCCCTTTTTCATTTCTGATTTTAATAATTTGAATCTTCTCTCTTTTTTCTAAATCAATTTAGCTAAATATTTATAAATTTTGTAAATCCTTTCAAAGATCCAACTTGCCATTGTTTTGATAACAGTTTTAGGTATGGAATTCTCCATTTTCTGTTCCAAATAAGGACAGCATCCTCAGGAAGAACCACTGAGTTGTTAACCATTATGGTTGCCTTTGCCCTTGAGCAAAACCCCTGTACCACTACCACTGCACTGGAGCTGGTAGCAGGGACCAAGAATGATACACCACTATACAAGTGGGCAATGGACAGGGGAGTGGGGGAACTTGCACCCTTATTGTAGAGGTTGAGAGGTAGAAGAAAGACAGGTCTTCTGTCATGCCTACCTGGAACAGAGCTTCTGCAATATGGAGCTAGAGGTAAAAGTGGTAGCCTACATCTCCTAGTGTAACTAGGATCTATGAGGAAACTCCTGTCTTCTTTGCTGCACATGACCAGTTTGAAATTATGATCTTTTGGTGGCACCAATCCTCATGAGCACTTGGTGTCTAGATGTGAGGGAAGGAAGGCTGGCAACTAGATCTGAGTTCAGAGTTTTACCAACAGAGCAATGATAGGACAGAGAAAGCTGTGGTCAGAATGTGGGGATGTTAGAATTTAACGCTTTAATGATTCCACTCTTTTTTCAGGTGTTGACACCATCCAGCGGATGAGTGTGGAGGAAAGTTGATGAGATGAGGTGGAGGCAAAGGCTCCTGGAGTTGAAGAGGTCAAGGTTTGGGATTTGTGTGAAAAATGCATCACTTATCAAGTAAACTGTGCAGATGAGTGTGTTTGGCAAATGTTCTGCTTTACCATTATATGAGCTAGAACTTACAACACACCTATGAAAAAGTATTTTTAATTTCAGTTTTCAACTGAAAAAGTGGAACCTTAGAAAGTTTGAGTAATTTTCATAAAGTCAGGTATTATGAATAGTAATAATAACAAATATATTATAGCAACTTACTATATACCAGACATTGTTCTAAGAGCTTCATATTCTAAGTTCTTAGCACTCATAAAATTATTTACTTTTATCACCATGTTAGTGAGGAGGTGCAGAGAGTTTCAGTAACTTGTTTAAGGTTACATGGCTAGTTAGTAGCAAGAGCAAGGATTTAGAGCAATTGGCAGAAATAGACTATGGATTAAAATTGGTGTTACTCCAAAAACTACATTTTAGCCACTCAGGAATAGACACTACTTATGACTTTAAGGGTGTATTTTATTCAACAAACTCCATGAAAAAGTCTCTTCCAATAACATTAATAAAAGTTTTAATCAGTGTAAGATTAACATTTAGGCATAATAAAATAAATGAAATGAAACTAAAATTCAATTTATAAAAACATATAAAACAAAACAGAAGATTGAACCTAATAATGGAAGAACAAAGAAAAGACAGAAATATGAAGGAAAATAAGACGAATGACAGAAATTGTTGGAGAGATCTCTTTGTTGCTTTTTTCCTTACCTGTGTGAAGTACAGATTTTTTATTACTGAATTAAAGGTAAGATTTGCGTTACCTTTTTTCCTTGTGAGCATGATTACATTTTTTATGGGCCAACAGCTGAAATGTAAGAATTTTGTGGGAAATAATTCACAATTGTGTATGGTTACTACACACTTGCACATTTAGGATGGGGATGGAACGGCAGCCTGTTTGACAATCAGCCACCATTCTTTTCTACCAGTCTACACAGACCCTCCTAAGAGAACTCCATCAGCTGGATACCAGACTTCATCTGCCTTTTTTCTCAATGTTTACTACCTTCTCTTTTATAGCTATGCACCAATTAAAATCTGCCAAAGGGGCATAAAGAAACCAAGTAGTATGTCTTCTGACACACTAGTTATGTAATATTTAAGTTTAATAAAGGACCATAAAGAGATGACAGTATCTAAGAATTTCTTTTTGAGTCTGGCCTTGCTTCAGTGACAAGAACCACAATTTTTATTTGTAAATAAAATTAACAGAAAGTGTGAGTCCAAACATTGAAGAAGTACCCACAAACACAATAGTTTTTCTTCAAACTTGGGAAATAAATGCCCTTTAAAGAAAATAAAAACCTGTGTGGCGGAGGTTGAGGTTTAGAGTCTTCTCTGCCGCAAGTCATTTGCCTCCAAGCCTCAGTCTCTTTGTCAATGTAAGATAATAATCATATTCAGAAATAATCATATTCAGTGTAAAAAGAAATCTGTATAAAACCTTGTGACCCATTATAGCACACTAGCTCATTATATGCTCTACTTCTTCATTTGGAAAGCATACATCTTTAGACTGGAACATTGAGGTTATATTTGCTAGATACTCTGTGCTAAGATCAGTGTAAACAGTTAAAGTCAATGTTGTGTACTTAACTTTTGACAAAGACATTATTTCATATATGATTTCCAATGGATCAAATGCTTATTATATTCACTGCAGCATGAAGTTGGGAAAGTTTTATTTTTTACTAGTCTTAGCTGAAAGATGTTCAAAAGCACACGGTCTACGTACATTATTATTATTTATTTCTTTTCTGCAGAGGTCTGCTTTATGAATGAAAATTACTAGTGCATAGTAGCAACATACAGTCAAAGTTATCGTAAGGGTCACAAATAGACAAGAACATAATTGTTCAAGTATGTGGCTTTGTTAGTAAAGCACTTAGAGATTTTGTGAGTAATTAATGTTTGCTTTATTTGAGTGCAGGTAAGAACGTAGGAAGATCTCAAACTCCTTTATGATATACCTGACTTGGGCTTTTTTTTTTTTTTTTTTTTGAGTTGGAATCCCACTCCATCGCCCAGGCTAGAGTGCCTTGGCATGCTCATGGGTACCCCAGTGTCGACCTGCTGGGCTCTGCGATCCTTGCATCTCAGCCTTCCAAGTAGCCAAAACTACAGGTGCACACTACCACACCTGGCTAATTTCTTGATTTATTGTAGAGATGAGGGCTCACCATGTTGCCCAGATCTTGAATCTACGGGCTTAGGCAATCCTCTCACCTTGACCTCCCAAAATGCTGGGATTACAGGCTTGAGCCAACACGCCCAGCTTTGACTTGGACTTTTAGCCAAAAGTCTAGTTGGTAGAATATTGACTTTCTTACACTCTTCTGATTAATTTTAATTTAATTACATTAAAATAAAAATGACCTGCTACATTTAGTCTGTGGGTTGAATTCGTACTAGAAATATGTTGTTTTTAGGCAGTACCAGGTTTTAGAGATTGGATAATAGATGTAGCTTTTGCACAGTTGTACACTCTCCACTGTCCTAAGTCCCCACCTCTCCACAACCTTTTCACATCCTGGTCTTACACTTCTCTTAAACCCAGCTGGCTTCATTTCTTTATGTAAATTTGCTGGTCCTGGTGGGCATTGAAGTTTGAGGTTTCTGACTCAAGAAAAGGAAGAAATAAACAAATAGCCTAGCTATTTATTTTTGCATAACCCTGTCATTATAGAATGGAAAAGGGGTTCCATTTTTATTATGAATATATACTATGCATGCTGGTACTGCATTTTTTGGCTTTTAAAAAGTTCTGCTGCTAGGATAATCTTAAAGAGGACTAGTTCTTACAACAATCTTTTCAAGTGCTTTGCAAAGTAAGCAGTCAAAAGCAGAGTAGAGGGCCACTGGATATTCAATTAGGGAGAGAGAATTTCTGTCACCCTGATTGAAAGAGGAAAATAAAGCCACCCTGGCAGGTGGAGGACTTTCTATTTGCTGCCAGTGTGATTGCCCACAAAGCTCCTGTGATTTGGTGCTTGCTACAGCACATCTCCTTATTTGCACATGCATGGAAACACTTTTTGTTGAAGCTACTTGACAACACTTAGTGTTTATTGTTTACTTGTCATTCTGAGAAACCACACACAGACTGTTTAGGTTACACCTAATGACAGTTTTTATTCATTTTACAGTCTAACGTTTCTTTTTATTTAGCTTTTGTTATGGTTTAACAACTCCTTTCACTTATTGGAATTGTAGACAAATCTGAAATGTGAGTGCACCCATAAGACAAACACACATCATTACCTTTCCCTCTCCTGGTGTGCAGCCCTTTGTGAAATCTGTCAAGGAAACTTAGATGTTGATGCTTGGGTAATGGGGAAAGATGGCTTCAGAATATCCATAGATTTTATGGCTATTTCCTTGAGAGAAATATGATTATTTCTTTCTCCTGGAGAGATAGGAACCATGGGATAGAGGTACCAGGTGGTCTGCAAAGTCACAGGGAAGTAATGAGATCTTCAGCAAGAGTATTTCTAAAAATATTATGAAGTCCCTGGGGAAAGCAAGCACTTAACTCCCTTTCCTACTTTTTCCTTTGGCCAGGGAAATTATGCTGATCTGTGATCAGAAAGAAGTCATCCATGAAAAATGTGAGGTACACACTATACAGTCTATCCTAACTTCAAAAATTAAGAGCTAAAGGAATGAATGTTTTACTTGGGATTTTTTATTAATTTACATGACAAATAATGAGGAATATTAACTATACCTGGCTTGCGTCTACTTCAATATCACAAGAGAACCAGCAAAACAAGGAAGCTTTTGTGTGCCTTCCCCAATAAAGTATTAAGATCTGGATCTGTGGCAACTCCTTTGGGTCCCCTCCCACTCTGAGAGCATCTCTGTCCTCTCAATAAATCCTGCTTTCTAAAAAAAAAAAAAAAAAGATCTAGATCTTATGCTAAAATCCTTGAAACTACATGAAAATAAATGTGAGTCAAGATGCCACATACTTTGTGTCCAAAAGGCAGTCATAGTATCCAAAGAAAAAAGCTAAAAATTCTTCTGGGATAAACTGACACCCAAGTAGAATCAAGAAAATACTGACATTAGTAGTTGAAAATTGTAGCTGTTGGCCAGGAGAAATTTGATATCAAATTATAATAATATTTTGCTGAGAAAGTGGACTGTAAACAGAAATGAAAGTTTGGGAAAATAACTAGGACTTCAATAACAACTTGTCCAAGTAGCAGGTCAGAGGAAGGCTTGTCTGACAGAAGGAGAAAGCCAGAAGAAATCAAAGCCTAGTTCTAATGAAAGCTGTTTTACAGAGTGGTATAATGAATATTGGAGACTCAGAAGGGAGAGGATGGGAAGAGGGTGAAGAGTGAAAAAATTATCTATTGAGTACAACATATTCTGATGGGTACACTTAAAGCCCAGGTTTTTGCACCACTGTATGATGCATCCATGTAACCAAAAATGGTTACACTTACATCCATAAAGTTAATGACATAAAAACAAAATTAAAATTCCTTGCTTACAAACCGTCAGGGAGGTTGGTTCTCAAGTGTGAGCTGCCTGATCCTCCTTGCTCGGTGCCCTGCAAATAAATGACCTCATCCCCTCCTTCCCCTACAAAAGAAAATTGAAACCACAATCTGGTTAAAAATGATTATTCCTAACTATTAGTTTTTTCATGTATTGATGATTTGGGTGAATTTGGGAAATAGATTTTACTATATTTCATGAGTCTTTAAGCAATTTTGTCTATTTTATCTTTTGTTAGTTTTAGTTACCAGTTTTCTCTTTCTTTTTCTTTTTAATTGTGTTTGCTTATTTTTAAACTAATTTTCCAGGCCTCTTAGACTTGCTCTGATTTATAAAAATTATAAATTGCCTATGTTCTTACAGTTTTTCATACTGTCGATGATCTTACAACATTAAATGTTATTTTTAATATGGTCAGGAAGGCACCTATCACAGGATGAGTTAATTCAACAGTGAATTCCCCATGGTGAGAGTGGTCAGTGAAAGAGAAGCTGATGGAAAATGGAGAAGGGTAAGCTTAAGAAAACGAATCTTTGTGAGTCATGAAAGTTGTGGAAAAGGAGGTCCAGTGGGAGCTTCTGAAGAGCCAATGGGTGTATCCACCTATACAAAAAGAACAAGTTGGCTTTCAACATGTCTGGCCCAGAGATTGGGAAGCCAGAATACCGCTGTGCTAAGCACCAGACAAATAAGAGCCATTTCGTCCAATACCCTGAACTTTTTCCACCTCCCACCTATGACCTAGATTGGACAATGAGGAGGTGAGTGAAGAAAGCAAGTAGCTTGCTGATGATAGGTTAAAGAGAAGGAGAAGACTTCCTTTTGAATGAAGGTGGAAGGATTGCTTAATATCTTGAGACTTTACATTTCTGAAGTGAGACATGTCTTATGACTTAAAGTGATTATAGGATTTTCTACTACCCTAGTGTGAGCAGAGGAAACTCCTTCTGGAGTTTTCACATAGTGGCATGGGGAAAAATTTTCATCTGCTAAATAATACATAAAGGGATTACAGGAAACAACATACAATAATATTTATTCATATCCAATGTGCTTTTAACATATGAGCTACAAAAGCAATGAAAGAAAACCTTCCTCAAACTGGCTTAAACACAGAATTTATTGTGTTATGTAACAGGACTATCCAGAGGTTGTATTGGTGCCAGGTTTGAGGATGCAGTCCTTTTGGTGGTTCTTATGGTGTCAAAAGTTTCCAAAGCTACAAACTTTCTGTTTCTTGGCTTGCTGGAAAGATAATTTTTTCTTTGTCCTGACATATTCAAGAAAGTTCTGAGATTCACTGGCCCAAACTACTTTTGTGGCCAGGAGTGTAGACATGTTGATTGCCTAACTTGGGTCACAGGACAGAGGGTAGGATAATCTTTCTTGAAACCATACAGGCCCTAAATGAAAATCATTGTGTTCGCAGGAGGGATATGATTAATGAATTCCTGGAGACAATAAAAAAAATTCCTGCAAAAATCTTTAATCTTCACAGGAACCTTATGAATTTGGTAATATTACCCATTTTTTCAGAAAAGGATATTATCCCAAAGACAAGCAAATAGTGATTTGAGAATAAATTCAGGTCATTCTAACTTTGGAACTCAACATCTTTCTATTTTACTGCCTTACCTATAGAGCACAAATTAAACACATATGAGATTATCTCATCTATATCAGGAAGTAATGTTAGGCTTTCTCTTCCATAAATTTCAGGTTATAAATAAACATAATGAGAAACTTAAGAGTCTTGCAATGATAAAAACTTCTAGGAACTGAAAAGCTTACAAGCCATAGGTAAAAAGAGTTTTGCTTAAATTTTGGAACCTAGCAAGGTTCTTTTATTCTTGTTTTTGGAAAACTCAGAAGAAATATATATATATATATAGCTTGAGATCAAAGCTTCTGTTTGTTTAAGAATCGTCTACTTATCTTGGAGCCACATGCCACATTTGTGCCTTTTTTTTTTTTTTAATTTAGCTTGGACTGCATACAGCGAGGTATAAAGCTTAGGAAGTCAAAGAGGGATCCTAAATGTCAAATTGACTGGAGAATTCAGGAGCTGTTAGCATTATGAATGGAAGCCATTATCTGAAAAAATATTGCTGCAGGAGGTGTAGACTGGGACATTAAAACAAATCGTTTTCCTGGGCATTGAAGTTAAATAAAGGGGGCATGATAATGAAATTTCATTGTCTTGAATCTGTGGGAAATAGATATTTCAGGGCTATGAGCTCACAAGCATTTAATGCTGTAGGACAGAACCTTGATGAGCCTCCTTTGGGGAAAAGGTAACAGAGCAAATTATGCTCATGGTACATTGGCTTATCTTATAACCCACTTCTTATTTTAGAAATGCTTAATATTATTAATTTACCTAAATACCAAGGGAGACAGATGCTCAGAGATTTGCTAATTGCCCAAAGAGTTATATTCTAAAACTGGAAACCCCAGGTGGTCCCACCTCAATTCTGAATGGCAAGAGAGGAGTCTTGCTGCTGTTCTCTTCCGTTACCCAGTGTAGCTGAGAAAAGCTTGGCCACTTTTTTTTCCCACCCAGCTCTCACCTTGCTTCTCCAGGAATTATGTTGGACAAGATTCAAATTGAGTGGCTGAACAAAGACAGCAGGGGTTTTAGAGAAATCAGGATTGATTTTCTTATATTTAACAACCTCTTTTTCACAGCTAAGTTTCTGAATCGACACTTAAGTAGGGGTGAGGGAGCCTATAAAATAAATAGAATTCCAAGGCTTGTTTTAATCAAATTTCTTTCAAGAGGATCCCCATTTCTTACTTCTTTAACTCCCCTTGCTTCCCAATAAGAAAGAGAAAATGCGTGACTTTAGTATTTTAACATCTGTACTGTTCTTTATAACTGTTATTATACTTTATAAATGTTACTACAAATACTTTTAAGGTAAATCTGGGAAACTGATGAAGTAACAGATTTCTGTGGAAAATATAGATTTTGTTCTGCCTGTGCAAGCAAGTTGCAATCATCCTGAAATGTCAAAGTCTTAGGGAACTCAGTCTTTAGGGTCTTTAAAACTAATATCCTTTTAGGGACACAGACATATTTACTGAAATACATAACACAGAATATAAAGTTCTTTGCCTTGCTTTACACCCTGGAGTGTGATAAATTTTGTGGGCTGTGGAATAAGCCAGTCCCCTGGTTTCTCAGAGGATTCAATTCAGCACCAGATGCTATCAGAATTTTTGTAGTCAATCTTTTGGCCTTTGGAGGACCATTTGTCTTGTAAAATACATGATGTAAACTCCTCTGAAATGTTATTAATACCTTTTAACTGCTTCCTATAATTATTCCAATAACAACGGAAAAGTTCTGTTTTAAAATATCAACTTTCTGGTGAGGGACAATTTACAGCCGATGTGTAACTCAACAGGAAGTCAAGAGAGCAATCACCAAGAGAAATGAGATAGGCAAGTTTCCCCAAACCAACACATAAAAGGATTTCTTAGGAGCTAAACTCAGCAGTAAAAGAATACATAAAGGATTAGTCATACTGGATTGGATGCTTCAGCCCTACCATTCTTTCTTCTTAGGAGAAATGCCTAGTGTTCTTTAGGAAAATAGGAAGGCCTCCAGACATATCTCAGAATATATTTCACCAGTTATTTCCTTAAAGGGAAAGGATCATTTGAAAAATTTTTGGGTGGGGACATGGTGGTACAGGCATATAAAAAAAATTGTGCATGGAATCATAAGGTCCCCATAACTGGGCAATATTTAGATTTTATGGCTATGAACATTAAAGCAAGAAATGACCAAGTCCTCAATTATTTTTAGATACTAGAATTATCACTTTGTTTTTGTCCCATAATATTAGAGAATATTTCAGTAGAAAATGCCTCTCCATTATTATCATCTACTGTAAATAATTACATGTAATGCTCTAGAAAGTGTAGTCTTCAGTCGTTTTTAGAGGAAATATTAGCTTGGGAAGAACTAGGAACTGAACTGGGTGGGAGTGACTTTGATTGTGCCCTCTCTATAGTTTAGAGACCTTCGTGACATCCACTGGATTCCATGCTGTGAAGGCCTTCATGGAGGCTACCAGCAGAAAGCCTGGGCCCTATCTTACCTTCATAAATAATAAAAAATAAAAGTTTAGTTTTTAAAAAGACATTATTTTATTTTTAATTTTAAAAAAATTTTTATTATAAAGATGGGGGTACATTTCAAGGTTAAGTATATAAACATTGATCATACAGGTACCCTTGTTGATGAGGTATGCCCCTTCCTCCCCTAGCAGTTTCCCTCAACTGCCAGTTCCCCCGCTCCCAACAGTTTCCCACTACTGCCAATCGCTTTCTTATAGCATAATTGCTCAAGGTCCATTTATGAGTGAGAACATATGGAACTCTGTTCTTTGTTTTTGTGATAATTCACTGAGTATGATTGACTCCAAATCCAACCAAGTTGCTGCCAAGTCCATATATTTGTCCTTCTTTATGGTTGCATAATATTCCATCGTGTATATGTACCACATTTTTAAAATCCAATCCAGCTTTGATGGGCAACACGATTGGTCCCATGTTTTTGCTATTGTGAATAGAGCTGCAACAAACATACATGCGAAGGTATCTTTTTTGTAGAATGGTTTGAATTCCTCCAGGTATATTCCCAATAGGGGAATTGCTGGGTCACATGGAAAGTCAATCTTTAATTCTTTCAGAAATTGCCATCTGAAAAAGACATTACTTTAACTGAGGTGGGAACAAATGTGGTTTCCTTCTAGTTGTTTCTCAGTTTGCAAAATTCTGGATCAGTTCATCAAAGAGGAACCTGCTTCTTTTTGGGGTTTTATTTCCTACTGAAGTGTGTGACTAGTGTACTTGTTGGGCAAAACATTAGTGGTTATGCAGCAGAAGCTTCTAGTGCATTTTCATTTGATCTTCTTCTAAATCACAAGGCCATTTAAAAATATATATCATCCTGCAAGAAAAGAAACAGAAAATCAGAGCTGGCTTACACTTGCAAACTTTTTTTTGGTCTTTATTTTTGTAGTTATTCAGTTTAGTTTCTAAAGCAAATGTATTTCTCAGCTACATTTTAATTTTTCTGATCATTCCTGTATTTATTTTCTACTGCACAGATTAATGAAAAATTTAACAATGCTATATTTCTTTAATAAAAAGAGTTCCACAAATATGTTTGCTACAAATCACTGCCTTCTTCATGCCACTGAATGAAGAGAATTTTGTAAACATCTCTGATTTTAGGTAAATCAAACAACAAATTTGAGATTTGTTGTTGTCTGAAAATCTTGATCATCTAGACACCCCTTACTCTAACATCATTTTTTCTGTTCTACTATCAAAAATTTCTTTTTTCTTTTATTATTATTATTATTATTATTATAAAGATGTGGGGTACAATTCAGGGTTAGGTATATAAACGTTGATTATGCAGGTACCCTTGGTGATGAGGTGTGCCCCTCCCTCCCCTAGCAGTTTCCCTCAACTGCCAATCCCACCATCCCTCCCCTGACAGTTTCCCATTACTGCCAATCTCTTTCTTAAAGTTTTACTATCAAATATTTCACCATTTCCTCTTTGCTCCAAATGCACCAGGTGCTTAATATGTCTTCTGCTGCCTGACATTAGTTTCTTGATATGAATTTGCTGTGTTAATTCTCACTACATGTTGAACATGCTCACTCTTCAAAATGGCTTGAGATATTAAGAAATTGCTCTCGTAATGTCATCTGTTATTTTGAT